>PVHP010018243.1:0-33381 GCA_004024765.1 Zapus hudsonius | reverse complement strand
AGAGAGAGAGAGAGAGAGAGAGAGAGAGAGAGAGAGAGACTGAGAGAACAGGCACACCAGCCTTCAACCACTGCAAATGAACTCCACACACATGCGCCACCTTGTTCATTTGGACTTACAGGGGTACTGGGGAATCAAACTTGGGTCCCTCTGCCTTGCAGGCAAGTGCCTTAACCACTGTGCAATCTCTCTAGCCCCATTATAGCTATTTTAAGTGAATAATATATAATGTTATACTATCTTATATGATCTTATTTGATGCTGCTGAAGATCTTTGCAATCACTTCTTGCTTCTTAAATTGAATAGCTATATTGTTAAAAGAGATTTTAATTAAAAATCAGTATACTTTAAATCTAAAATATTTGGAATATGGGGCTTGAATTTTAATCCAGTAATGATGGTTTGCAGCTCATGTTATGCATATCTGTGATTCTTCACAATGGGAAATAGAAATAAAATATAGCTGAAAATATCACATTACAACCTAGTTGTTCCCAAATTGTATGTCGTAAGAAGTATACTCATCCTATTTCAGTGTGTAGAAACTCAAAATCCAAATAGATATCTTTATGAAGTATGGTACTTTGGTAGATAAGATTTAATGAACTCTACCTTATGGTCATATCAAGAAAGGATGATCATTCCTTATGACTGCATTGCCTGACAGATCTGTGATCAGCACATTACACAAGCTCGTGTATACATTTAAGTCTCATGCCTTTCCTTCCTTGATTCAAATTCCTTAATCTGGAAATTTCTCAGATAATTTCTTGGCAGAAACAAAAAAAATTCTCTTGCGGCTGGGGCGATGTTCAGCTATTAAAGGCCCTAGCTTGCAAAACCTGATGGCTTTGGTTTGATTCCCCAGTACCCATATAAAGCCAGATGAACAAAGTGAGCATGTGCCTGGAGTTCATTTACATTACCTGGAGGCCTATTGTGCCAATGCTATCTCTCTCATAAATAAATATTTTTAAAAATCTATTTTATCCCATGCAAATACTAACCAGGCCAGAACTCACATAGATTCTGAGACGAGATGTGGTTGGGTGTCTACAGGCCATAGTCAGTAGTATAGGCCAGGAAGTTAGAACGAGGCCAGAAGAAAGAAGTGGAAGAGACTAGGGAAGGGGGTGGGACATGTAGGGAGAGTAACAGAATACAGGGATGGAAAGGTGCCAGGGGTGGGCCAGCCCTCCCAGTAAGGCCTATGAGCCTCCAAAAGCAACACAAGCTGTGGCTCAGGTTCTTGATTTTTCAGGAGAACTATGACCCTATTGTTGCAGACACCTGAGGCTTCAGATAAGGTCACTGAGAAATCAAGCTGGAAAGAATTGGAAGCTTTCTCATTTCTGGCTCTCTGTTATAAGAGAGCTGGAACCGGCTATGCAGATCACCAGAGGAATAAAGTCATTAACAGACTAAACTAGCAGTTGACCCTACAAAGTACACAATGAGCCAGCCTAGAAAAACATGCCCACTGGTACAATAGTGGCATCTCAGTTATGGGAGTAACTAACTGCTCCCTAATTTAAAGTCTGCTCCATGCAGGGTGGGAAGGCATGGCTGAAATTGATAAAATTAGTCAAAATCAATGTCTTGAAAGGTTAGAGGCCATAGTAAGGAAAATACCACTGTTCTTTGCTAAATGGGTACATTTTACCCATCAACATTCTATCTATATGGTTATGTTTTTAACCTATAAGTTAGGGCTATCATTACTTTGGGTTAGAGAAGCTTATTTTCCCAGATGGTGGTAAATCTGGCTTTACATGGGTACTAGGGAATCGAACTCAGGTCATTAGGCTTTGCAGGCAAACACCTTATTTGCTGAGCCATATCTGCCGCCCTCAACAACACTTCTTTTTAGAAGTGTCTGGCGTGTAGATGTCAGACCCTATCTGAAAACTGCTCCTCTTTCCAGAGCCTGTATTTATCTTCTCAGTGCAGACCTGAACAGACAGATTGCCAGCTTTCTCCTTCACTCCCTGGGAAGGGGGAGCTGGAGGGAGACTCATTATTTGTTCTGCCCTCATCGCCCAAGTATGGTAACATTTTTCAAAATGTCTAGTATCCAAAGAGCATGTCGTGAAACTTTTATAAATGCAGATTCTTGTACAAATGTCCCAGATATACAGATCCAAAAGTAGAATTCCATGTTTTAATGTCATCTTGTGCAATGCTTATAATGGTACTTAACAGAACATACTTTTCAAAATATTAGCTTGTGTTTTTTTTCAGTATCTTTCTATCTAATTAAACAACACTAATGCTAATTTCAAAGAGCTAGCATTAGTCTATCCTGCCTCTCTGAACTTACCTGAGACCTGAGTACACATATCTTGCATCTATTTTATTTTCCTTTCAGAATTGCCCAGTTTGGAATCAAGCTAGACTGAGATTAAAATTTAGTTTAATTTTTCAAGAAGATATCAAAGTAGATGCAGTAAAATAAGATGGATTTAGGACATAGCTCCCTCGGTTGTCTCACCAATGACGGATTTTAGTTTTTCTCTTTTGGAATAACTTCTCCCATTGAGTCACTGAAGCAAAGCTGGGAGCTTCTTCCTTCCTGACTCTGATTAAAGTCTCAACTGCGGGCTCTTATTTCAGTGGAAAGTAAAAAGGATGAGAAAACTCCCTTTTTGCTCCTAAAAAGTCCATTTCAAAATCAAGGCTAGTTGATGTCTTTATGGTGAATGAGAATTATGATGGACTCAGCCTGGTGGTTTGTGAAGAATTATTATGCTCTATTAAATTTAAAAAGACACATGAATAACAAACCACTCAGTGTGTCCGAGAATGTGCCTTCTAGTTAAATGTCCTTCTACTGGTAACAGCATTGTTTTCAGTGATACCAGAGGATTTAACATTTTGGGTTTACAGAAAACTATGTTGTTTTTTTTTTTCTGGTTTGGGAATCTTTTAAGTTTTAGACTCCTGTTTTTCCATAGCTATAATTTTATCACAATGATTGCCTTTCATTTCTCTTTGGTGGGATTTTGCTTATAATGTACTCACAGAAAAAAATTTTAAATAACATGCTAATGTGATTTAAAGGAAATTCTAAAGCAATTTTACTAACAGAGCTAAAAAGCCTAAAAATAAAAATAGCATTAAAGTAGACATATGAAGTAAATTGCAATGTATTGTAAATATATCTAATATTTATATTTTCCCTCATATATTTAGTAGATTTTGCTTATAAACAAGATTATGAGAACTAGAAATGCAATACATGAAAGAAAAAGAAGAAATTTAGGTAACATAAATAAGTTTTCATGCATATAAATATCACTTTTATAGCCCTAAATACATCTTCTGTGTAGGAGTTCCTCTTTCAAACATTTCTTTCCCAAAGACTACACTTGCCTGTTTAAAAGGCACTTGACATTCTAAGTAACTAATATTCTATAAAAAGAGTAAACATTTACTGTAATTCTATGTGTATGAATGTGTATCTATTGGGATGAGAAGTGGATGGATTTTGAGTTTAAATGTTGGAGTTGGAGGCTAATGAGGAGGCAGTGACTATTAATATGCAATAGGTTTTTCTGGGGTATTAAAATGTGCCATTGGCTTATAACTCTAAATATATTAAATAATAAGTGAATATCAGTATATATATATATATGTATATATAGAGAGAGATTCAATTATATAGTAGTAAATTATATATTAATAAAGTTATTATAGGGTTGGAGTTGGAGAGATGACAGCATTTAAAGGCACTTGCTTACAAAGTCTGCTGCCCCAGGTTTCATTTCTTCAGTACACACATACAGCCAGATGCACAAAGTAGTGCATGCATTATTTTGTTAGCAGGTGCAAGAGGCTTTGGTATACCTATATTCATTCTCTCTCTCTCTCTTCTCTCTTCATAAATGAATAAATGAATATATTTTTAAAACTAAGTGTTTATAAAAAGGAAACTGTTAAGAAAGAACAAGAAATTTTTTAGAAGCATGTTAAAAGCAGATTCTCTATGAGTGAGTGAGAGCAGCATAGATTAAAGGGGATAAGCAAAGACAATTTAGAATGCCTTTGGATGGACATAACACCTCTGTTTAGCCAGACACAAGTGAATACTAGGAAAAATAAAGACCCACCAGTATGACATGAAAAGAAGTCCAACTGCCTAGCATGGGACTAGTTATCTCTATCACATCTGCTGAGATGAAGGGAACATTATAGAGGAAGTGGCAGATGAAATGTGCTGCTCTCACTGCTAGCCTGACAACTTCCATCACACAAGTTTCTTTTTACAGGGAGCAGTAGTTAATGCGATGATTCTTAGAAGAAAAAAATGTCAAAGTAAACAACTTATGTGTACTCAGATTCAAGCAGGGCATCTAAACAACATCTTAAGACTCAGGAAAACAAAAGGAAGAGGGAGCAGAAAAAAATGTAAGAGCAAGGGAATGGAGAAGAGTGATGCAAATGCTATCTCCTGGATATGGCATAACATTATATTAATGAATGCAACATGCTGTCTCCAGGATATGGCTTAGCATTTTACTCATGAATTCAAGCAGCTGTGGTTTCTTGCACAAGGTTGATCTTTCAGTACTTCACCATCAGTGGGGAAGGATATATGAGCCCCCATATGTTCCAGAGTAACTAATTGGCTGAATAGGTGTGGGGTGAGAAGAGTCAGTTTGATCAGTGATGTATGCTGATAACTTGCCCATCCCATGGTAAACAACCTTCCACCCATTATTGTGAAAGAAGCCCTAAATTAACTTGGTAGGTTTAAAAGAAAGGCTGGTAGGGATTATTGGAAAGAAGCGTGCTAATGGAAAGGGTGGTAAGAGAGGGTAATTTAAGGGGAATAAGATCAAACTGCATTACATACATGTGTGAAAATGTCAAATTGGACAGAACGAATATAAAATCAAGAAGTAATTATCATGATTTAACAAATGGCCTTGTCGATTTCTGGAGAAGTTTCCTTCTAAAGTCCTTCATGAATTATCAGCTCTCAGCTCAGAACGGTGACCTGACAAGCTCTGCTTTACTTCAGTTCTTAAAGGTTGCAGTGAGTAGATGTTGGCAAGGGCTGCAGACATCATATTTTGCTGGTTAGTCTTGGACAGTGCTTATTCCTTGAGTAGTCCTATCTCTCCAAATACAAATGGATGCCCGGCCTCTTCCTATGGGATCTGAGCAATGTGTTGGTAATAGCAGTTTCTCTTCTGTCAGTGATCTAGGAGAGGTCAATGACTTCATACTTTTCAGATTACCAATTTAATGGCCAAAATATTTACATCTGTCTTCTCATTTCTATTGCTTGGCATTGTCCTAGAACCAGTCTTGGATGGATTTTATCTTTTGTAATGGCCTAAGTCCTGAGTAGTTCTAGGTTTATTATTTCACTAAATAATGACCTTTAATTTGCCTAAGATGGCCACCACAGGCCTGTGACTTCATGACTTCTAGGACACAGGGGGAGATACTCACATGTCAGCCTTGAAAATGTCAAGGCATTGCCCAGATTGTTTTCCAAGACTTGTTTAAAGAAAGATTTTTAAAAATGAAAACAACAGAAAAGCAAATGCCCTTTGCAAACTTTTCTGGTCGTGACTTACAATTTAGAGAGGCACATGGTCCAGGAAATACCCAGTGATGGATGAAAAAATATCAACACATGCTCAGAGGCTGGCATTCAGATTTATATTATTATCAGATGCATAAACATATGTATATCTTTAAACACCTTTGTGGGAGGATTCTTCAAGATTATTTTCATTGCTTCCTCTGCTTTTCCTAAGGCTGAACATTTTTCACTATAATTAGTTTTCTCTTGGCTGTTTGCAGAATTGTACTCCCCCCCACCAAAAAAAAAACAAAAACAAAAATAAAACCCTTTTACTGTGTTCTATCTATATACTCTTTTTTACTATTTCAGTTCTTAAGTTACGAAGGTAATCAAATGAGATAGATTACATAAAAGGAAACCACATGAATGCCAGAGAGTAACTTCTGAGCCATTGCAGCCTCCCTTTATGCAACAGATACACTTGAAAATAGTCTCCATTTCAAAGAGAGATTCTGCGTTTGCCTTTATCTCTGGTCTCTCCTTATCTTTCCCCAGGCATAAGAGCTAAGCAGAGTAAGATTTCATTTAGGCCTTGAAAAAATTATTGGAGATATATTTCAGGGCTATTTGTAACCATGACAGATATCTCACTCTTACCACCAAAGAAGTCTTTCATTTCTGTACCTTTTTTTTTCTAAACTGTATCCAATTTTGTCTTCAAAGATAAAATATTATGCAGCAGTCTGCCTGGTTCCAGGGATTCCCTTACTGTAGAAGTTAAATGCTTTCTTTGTTTCCCAAGGAAACCCATTCAGCATTAGCCGAGTTAATACATATTTCCAATAGTGCAGGTCGGTCCTCCACCTGAGAGGATGGAAATGTTTAGCTTGAGATAGAAGAATCCACTTTGCCATTTCCATCTCAGATTCAGAATGAGGACAAACTTGAGGGTTTGGTTATTCATCTAAAGTGTGGTGGCTTCTTCTGTCCCTCCTCCTGTGCCTTCTCCTTCCTCTTCCCTCTCCTCCTCCCTCGACTATTTTTCTCTCCTGCCCCCAGTAGTAAACAATATTAAATGTGTCAATAAACAGAAATGACACTGATATAATAATTTATTTTTAAAAACCAACTTAAATGGGTTTTTTAATCATTAACATCTAAACTCAAAACCCTCATTGAATCAGCACCTGTAATAAGCACACAAGTTCTGGGAGGCAGTCTATATTCTCATTTAGCTACCTAGGATTCTAAGATTCAGAAGAATTAAATCAACCAGCCAAAGTTCAGAAGATGGTAAATTCTGAAGCTTTTATTTAACCTGTAATGAGTCTCATCCAAAGAACTAAGAGATACCTTTCAGACAGTCATACTCCCACACTGAAAGGAAATGAAGTTGAATTTCCTCACTTATCAGTTTGTATCACACAGCGGAAATGGTGAGGCCTGGTTTATAGTCATGACTTTGGCAATAACTATGCGGATGAGTTATTATCTCTGAGTTTTTAATTTCTTGCCCATAGGGAAACAAATGAAGACTTGACTAGTGGTCCCGGAGGTTTAAAGAACCTGAGTTGTATAATTTAGGTAATACCACAGAGATAGACATTAGAATCCCCAAGGGTTCTGACTGTGTGTCTCTGAACTCTTTCTACCAGTATGTGGTGATAAGTAGGAGATAGAAACAGAGGTACTGAAGAACGGCAGAAAGTAGTTATAAACTTATGCTAACCTGCACTGGAGACAGAGTGGCCATTCAGTTAATTGTGGGTTGTGTCTTCCTTTCCTTTACCATCACCTGGAAGTCTATTTCTTCCACCCTCCAGGAACCTGACCCTACCTGAATGGTGCTCAGACACACCAAGAGAATGCCTTAAGCAGAAACTGTTTGTCTCCTCTCCATTCTTTTACCCAAAACCCTAGGCAATCTTGAACCAAATTGGTTCTTCTTCTTCCTACTTTTGGTGACTTTAGCCCTGAAGAACCACCCAAGAATCAGTACATCCTTCCCTTCTGTATCGCTGTTCTGGTTCCTGGAATAGAGAGGAGGAATGACACCAGGACAGCATAGAGACGTGGTAACCCTTTCATTTTGACACTCAGTAAACTTTTATTGGATATGGAGAATTGAAAACTCAAGTGAAAATCAAAAATGTCAAGAAATCCCAACAGATTGCAAAAGCCAGTTTTCTTATTTCACATGCAATTCATCAATTACACATGCATTACTGGAAAAGCATGCTCGGAACAGGATCAATAAAATGTGACATTTAAGCCAGTTTTACCAAGATATGTGCCCCTTTTCACAGAAGCTCAACCACAAATAAAGACGAGAAAAATGTGATGTCGGCAATATCTCTTTTACGAGCCTTTTACAAAATTTAGCTGGGAAATACAGCTTTGTTATTGGGAGTTCTAAATGATTAATTGGGGGGATGGATAAGAGTTGCTTGTCTTATAATAAACCCTCAAAGTGCTCAGCACTAGTTGCTTTATCTTTAACCATTGTATGGCTGTGTGCTATGTGCATCTTTACGGAATGTGTATGTGCACCTGCCAGAGCATGTATGGGGAGGTCAGGAAATATCTTCTAGAATGCTTCCACCTTGCTTGATGCAGAGAGTTTGTTCACCATTGCAGAAGCCAGGCTGGTGTGCCCCTGTATCCCCTCGTCCCTGCCTTCCATCTCACTGTGAGAGTGCCGGGATTACAGACCCTCCCTCTACGGAGTTCAGCTTCATGTGGGTTCTAGGCTTCAAAGTCAGCTCACTCAGGCTGTCACACTTTTTACATTAAGTACTTTGACCCACTGAGGCATCTCCCAAGCCATAGCTAGTTTGTTTTGTGTTCTACCACCCCTTATGGACATATTTAGAGTTTGGGTTCCTTGGAAGAAGTGTTTATTTCCATTTCTTCTAGTGAATATTGAGGATAAAACAGTTCCCAAAATGTGAGCTAGGTTTGGGGGAACCCAAATTTCCTTCCTGCAACTTAGTCAACATATTTGTCAACACATCTGCTGAGCTAGGCTAGCTGGGAAAGAAATGAAGTGTCCATTCTGTGTCCAAGGAATAAGCTCATCCTAACGAGGGAATATGCAGCATGGATTAATGGTAACAACTAATTAGTACCCTTTGCATTGATAAAACTCCCCAGGGACAGATGCAGTGCCCAGAAAGGAGGATCCTGTCAACACTGGGGCTGACACTCTATGGATACTCCACCCCACCCAGCCCAAGGGGCTTTTGTAAAGTGATTTGTTATGATAGATTCCATCTGCTAAAATGGCAAGAAAACAACACGGGTTTTTTGTTACAAACCCTCCATGAACATAGCAGCCAATTGGCAGGCAATATTCTAAATTCAAGCTTTTTCTTCTCCTTTTTTCCCTGCTTGTAGAACGTGGAAGACGTTAAAGGATACAATTCAGAGGTGACAGTTCAATTCTATGACCCTTCTCTCCACTTCAAGCACAAAGGACTCCTTTCTGGGCGAGTTTAACCCAGAAGAGCTTTGAGCAGTCCTGCCTGGTATCTGCTCTCCCAAGAAGCGTGGGGCAAAGACAATGATGAAGTGGGTGGACTACAATTTAATGCCAACATAAAGCAAGAATGTGCAGAGTCCTGTGCTTTGACAGTCTGAATTTGCATCACACTGGTTCCAAAGAAAAGTAGAGATCTTTTAATTTAAATATTTCTTTATTTATTATTTGCTTACAAGAGAGAGAAAGAGAGGGGGCAGACAGAGCAAGAGATAGTAGGGGCATACCAGAGTCTCCTGCCACTGCAATGAACTCTAGATACATATGCCACTTTGTGCATCTGGCTTTATGTGGGTACTGAGAAATGAATTGGGAAGTCAGGCTTTGTAAGTAAGCAAGTGCCTTTAACCAATGAGCCATCTCTCAGTCCAAAAGATATTATTTTTTAAAGCTGAGGTTTTATCATTGTTCTTGACTTCTATGAGCTTAGAGAAAAGTTATGTTGTAGGTTTAAAATTACATTTTGGTTACTCTTTCCAACATTAGTTAGAATGCATACATTAAAAGTTGTGAAATTCTTCAGAGGACTTGGGGTGCCAAATAATTGAAATATTCTTCCATTAAAATTTATGGAACTGAGCAGAAATCCTAAAAACGAGAAGAGGGAGAGAGAGAGAGAGAGAGAGAGAGAGAGAGAGAGAGAGAGAGAGAGAGAGAGAGAGAGAGAGAGAGAGAGAGAGAGATTTAAACATAAAGCCAACAAAGATTTTCAACAGCTGAAAATGAATTTTAGAGTGAAAATATTTATAGTCTTTTGCCTGGAAATATTTCAAGTTAAGTTGCCGGTTTAGGAGAAATTTGTGAAATGCATAGTCAAACAAGCTGCCAGTTCTTTTGAAATTTCTGATAACTCAAATAAAACCTACATTTCTCCACATAAAGGAAAGAGGATGAAAACCACTTGGTGGCTGATGGTACAGCCAAGTCACTTCAGGTTCCAGCAGACTTGCGTGAAGTTACAAGAATTCTTTTCCATAAATGTTTAGGTTTGTTCAATTCTATCCATTTCATTTTTCATATAGCTAAATTTCTTTGGTAAAATTCCAAACAGAAAAAAATTCAAACAGATGTAAGAATAACTTTCATCTGAATAGAAGATATAAAATAATGAAAATAGCAAATATTTCATTTGAAGACACTTTTTTATTAATAAATAGCTTGACCTCGCTACAAAGTTTCTGTGAAATGTGAAGAAACTACTTTGTAGTATATAGAAGAAAGGAAAATGTCTTTGCAAAACGTAGTGTCTCTCAATTTGCAGGCTAGGGCATTAAGGGGGGCTGTCAGAGTGCAGAGGCTACTTCAAAGGCTTGGACGTCACTCAATCCTGTGAGAACTCATGTGGCCCAACTAGTTGGGTTTCTTTCCAGGAAAAAATTTTGAGAGTGTAAAATCATACAAAATTCAATCTGGTATTGGGAAGCCTCTGCTAGTGTGGAGGGTAAAAGTGTTTTTATATAATAGTAATTTCCCCACATGGGCACACTGAAGAATAAAGTATTAAGGATTCTAGAAATAAGACAATAAGAATCAATAAGTGCAATTAAAATTAAGTGAAAGAAATCATCATGTGGAACTTTTCTAGTGTAAACAAGTATGAAGTGATGAATTCAGAGAAAACAAAAACTTAAATTGTGTGACATTTCAAGGTCACAAAGTCCATTGTCTCTGAGAAGCTGTAGTCTAAGATCATCTAATATCCTAGCATACTTTTTTACTTAAAATTAGTTCATAATTGGCTTTAAAAATGATTACACAGTGACTTTGAGTGGGTTTATTTTGAAGTATTCTTAAAGAGGTCAGGTTAACTGCTGACTGGATCAAAAAAAAAAACTTGTTTTCTAACAGCTTCTCGAATCATCTCTTCTTTATGTCTGATATTTTAAAAATGTTTATTTATTTATTTATTTTTTATTAGCAGAGAAAGAGAGAAGAGAGAGAGAGAGAGAGAATGAGAATGTGAGGGACAAGGCCTGTAGCCACTGCAAATGAACTCCAGATGCAAGTAGCACTTTGTGCATCTGGCTTTAAGTGGGTCCTGGGCAGCTGAACTCAAATAGTTGGGCTTTGCAGGCAAGTGCCTTAAGTGTTGAGCCATCTCCCCAGCCCATGTCTTTGATCTTCTGCCACAGGTGGTAAGATTTATCATGGCTATATGTATATGACTCTCAGTGTGAGGTGGAATTGGCATAGAATTGAAATATTAAAATTTTTTTTCTTAAAAATTTGGCCTATTGTTGCAGTCAGCTTTCTAGTTGCTGCACAGAAAGAACCCAAACAAAGCGGCTTGTGGAGGAATGCGTTTATTTGGCTTCTGGACTCGAGATGAGACTCCATCCTGGCAGGGAAAACGATGGCATGAGCAGAGGGCTGGACATCACTTCTGCCACAGCACTGCAAACAGCGGCAGGAAGGTGTGCCAAACACTGGCAAGGGGAAACTGGCTTATAACCCCCGTAAGCCCGACCCCAACATCACAGCTCCATCGAGGTTGTAAAATCCAAACTGCCATCAGCTGAGGCTCAATTACCCAGAACACATTCATTTGTTTGTGGGGGACACCTGGATCAAACCATAACACCTATTGACCACAAAAATTTTAAAATCACTCATTTTAAATTCAAGCTATCTTAATCTTTCAAAAAATTTTCCTTTCAAATAATGAATTACGTTAAATCCATCGGTTATTGACATCAAATTCCAAATCACAACAAAGTGACCGAATGAACTTCCTAATGTATTTTCCCTTTTCCTCCTCCTCCTCCTCCTCCTCCTCTACCTCCTCTTCTTCTTCTTCCTTTTTCTCCAAGAAGCCCTAAATCATAGTTTCTTTCTCTAGCTTTAATTTTGTTCACTTAAACACTAATTTAGGATGCTTAATCACCAAAAGAATACCTAACTCGAGCTGAAAATAAAATTATACACATTAGTTCAACCTAAGAGAGGTAAAATTGGTAATGAGATTTTTTTTTAAATGAGAAAAGTCAGTTGATGAGTTTTGCTTATTATTACTGAAAAATACCTTTTGATATTGGATAGAGAACAAAAGTCATCACGTTGAGACCTGCACAGTGCATTCACATCACTTTGATTCTGTTTCCCCAATTTAGACGCGGAGAAATGTTGGCTGTTTTAGCATCAGTGCAGATTTGTTCTTCAAGTTCAATAAATGACATTCACAGTGGTTTCTGGAATCTCCATTACTATACTGGCACCAAACACAGAATAAAAAAACACACACTTTTTGGTTTTATTCAAGAAAGTCAATACTTACACATACACACATACACATATACACACATACAGACACATACACACAAACATACACACACACACACACACACACAATAGGCTTGTGTCACATCTCCTTAGCATCATTAGTTACTATGACCAGACAAGTGCACTGGACATTAGCCTTCTTTATGGTTTCTGAGAAAACTTCTTTATTAATTCTTCAGTAAGTTGCCCTTTATTAGAAAAAGAAGTAGCTTCTTATCCAAAATTATGAATATGGAAAATATGTATGTTATCTTCAGCCAGAAATATGAATAACTATTCCAACAAAAAAATGAAAAGAAAGAAAATACTTTAAAATATTCTAGCTGCTATACAAAAAAGTTTCTAATTTACAAGTAGAAATCATGAGCCAGATATATATATATATATATATATATATATATATATATATATATATATATATATACACACAATGTGATCTTACCAATACCATGTACAGAAATCAAAAGAATTCATTCAGTCAAAGCCAGGCATGGTGAGGCATGCATGTAATTCCAGCACTCAGGAGACAGAGATATGAGGATTGCCATAAATTTGAGGTTAGCCTCTGTTTAGTGAATTCCAGGCCAGTCAAACCTATAAAGCAAGACTCAGTATCTAAAAAAAATGAGAACACATTCACATAGAACCTCACATTATATAGGAACACTTAGATACACAGTAATTATATTAAAAATATTATACACAACCAAAGCATGAAACATTGTCACATTGACTTTGAACATCCCAGCCTTCATCGCTGTGAAAAATAAGTTCAAAGTATTTTGTTATGACAGCATGAAGAGAAAGAGGAAGCTTGTGTTCTGGACGCTTTTATACTGACTTATACTTTAAAAGTTGAAATAACCTAATGAAGGAAGTGTTGATTAACTCATAAAACTTAGTTGAATTATCCAACTTCACAAGTAGATACACATGTAACTCCAAGCAGCGCCTCATCTTTCTATTTCAGCTCCCACCTAAACCCCTGTGTAGAGTTGAAACCTGGGGGCTTCTTTCACTATATACAATCTCCAGCTGTTACGCTAGAAAGGGAACCTTACCACTTGGTGATGCAATTAGCAAAAGGCTCCTCTTCAGAGGGGAGTTTTGTCCTAAAAGTTGTAATAATTAGAAGCATAAAGCAAATATAAAAAGAAATAAAGAAGAAAAATATCTACAGAGAATAGATTGAATGAAAATTTTAGCTCTAGTGTTTATATTCTGTAAATATGAAAATTCCTATTGCAATGAGGACAAATACTCTGGTGATTCATATTAAGGCACTGTACTTTTTAAATAATTGATTATTGCTGTATTAAAGAGTTCAGAATTCAATGCTTAAATCCAAGAGGAGTGTGGAGATGGAGCTCAGTGGTAGAATGCTTGTCAGCATGCTCATGGCCCCTGATTTCAATCCTAGCATGGCAAGATAAATAAATAATCAATAAATAGATAGATAGATAAATTCAAGAGGAGAGGCCACATGAAGTTATCATGCCAGTCAGTTAAAGATGCCAGTGTGTGAGAGCTCTTTGTTTTTGCAAGCACTTAAGATGATATGTCAGTAATTTTAGTCGCTAACAATAAAGTAAGAAGAAAAAAATTGCTAGGAGGAAAAAAACAGTGTATTAGTTTTCATTGCTGTGACAAAATTCCTGACAAAGAAAATTAAGGAAATAAAGGTAACTTTTTAACTGGCAGCTTTAGAATACAACCCATCAGGGCAGGGAAGTCATGTTAGAAGGAGCTGGTCACTTTGGATCCACAGTTGGGAAGTGAGAATGGTGAATGCTAATCCTGGACTGGCTTTCTCTTTCTTATTCCGTTGGAGAACAAAATCAATGGAATGGTTTTGCCCACAATTAGTGGCATATCTACCTCAATTAACCTAATCTTGAAACTTGATTATAGATAAACCCAGGAATTTGTCTCCAAGGTGATTCTAGATACTTTCAAGTTAAAAACCTAAGCATCCCAACAGGTAAAGATTTTCCATGGAATCATCTGAGTAGACATGGAGCAGTGGTTTCTGAGAACAGCACAGGGCCATGTGCCTTCTGGAGACAGGAAGCACAGGAAAGTTTCCCAGAATAAGTGTTGTTTCATCTGGGGGAGTGTCACGTGGTCACAGAGGCAGTGAAAGGATTTCTATCAAAAATATTGCACATAAGCTTGAAGCTAAGGATGTAAGAATAAATTGAGGGCTGGAGAGATGGCTCAGAGGTTAAGGCACTTGCCTCCAGTACTTAAGGCCCCGGTTCAATTCCCCAGTACCCACAAAAGCCAGACCCACAAGGTGGTGGCCTTGGTGTGCTCTCTCTCTCTCTCTCTCTCTCTCTCTCTCTCTCTCTCTCTCTCTCTCTCTCTCTCTCTCTCTCTCTCTCTGCTTGAAAATGAATTAATAATTTTTTTTAAAAAAGAATAAATTGAGAAAACTCCAGTAAAATAAGAGTCAAAAGCAGAACATATGTGGGGATTTGGGAAAGGCAAGCAAGGTGAAAAATAATGGAGATTACTCCTGTACCCAAAGAAAGTCTAGTTTATTCATTAATCGGGTCATGGCATCATGCTTGGTAAAAGTCCCAACTCCAACATTTCTTGCTAAATGTAAGGAACTGCCTTCATTCTAATATTATATAGGCCTTAAGGATTTCTCCTCTACCTGTCCTCTGAAAGCCATGTTGGGGCAGAATTAGCCAAGCAGTTACTGGGTCTTGGTTTAGAACCTATCTATCTTTCAGTGACTTTCTATGGAATCTGTTTTGGGGGCCCTCCTCTCTCTCTCTCTCTTGCACGTTCAAGAATACAGATACAACAAAATTTCACTGACCAAATTATTTAAACCTTCCAAGATCCCCCTACTTCCTGTTTACTTTCCAAATCCAACCCTACAACCATCTCTCATTTACTCCTTCAAGGAAATATATATATATATATATGTGTGTGTGTGTATATATATATGTAGTCAAAATATTCAGAGTTATTCTTTGGGGCTTAGAGCCCAGAACAATGCTTAATGAAGATTAGTCCAGAAATAAGTTACTGACCTCAGATTTTGGGGCATGTACTGAACTCAAAATTGGTTTGGAATGTAGTTTAGGTATATTTATAAGGCAATCAAAAACCCAAAAATGACTTTGCAATGAGAATGTGGAAGACATCGACTTACGCATATTGGAGATACCATGTGTGCTTAGCGGATGGCACATCTCTTGGATCGAAGACTTGGAGGATGTGAAACTGGTTCAGGTGGCAAGTAGTTTCATCAAAGCCCCTTCAGAACTGTGTAGAAGAATAGGAAGCTCAAGTCTTCAAATTCTCTGCCCAGCCTTCGGATTTGAAATCTATGGCCTTTATAATTTTTAAAAGACCTAAATGTTTAATTTATTTCCACTGCCATAATGATGCTTACAAATTTGATAACAGAACCTCACACAGTGAGTAGCTTGTGTACCACAGGAGTTTATCATTCTCTAGAGGCTGGAAACTATGGTCAAGGCAGTGGCAGATCCAGACTCTTCTTTCTGAATCATACACAGTGACTTCTGGCTCTGCCATCCTGTTTTAGAAGAAAGGGGATTTTCTCTTGGGCCTCCTTTTTAAGAGTACTAATATCCGGGCGTGGTGGCGCACGCCTTTAATCCCAGCACTCTGGAGGCAGAAATAGGAGGATTGCCAAGGCCACCTGAAATTACATAGTGAATTCCAGGTCAGCCTGGACTAGAGCAAAACCCTACCTCAAAAAACAAAAACAAAAACAAAAACAAAAACAAAAAAAAGAGTACTAATGCAACTTATGAAGCTTCTGCCTTCATAGTCTAATTGCTTTCTAAGGGCTGTTATAACACCATCACCTTAGTGGTTAGAAAATTTCAACATGAATTGGAGGGAAGAACACACATTCAGCCCTTAGAACGGGTAGAAGGAATAACAACACAAGTTGATTGCTTGATTTCAAGGAGGAAGGGTAATTCTGAAGTGGAAGGGTTCAAATAATATCATTTAACTTCCAAAAAGACCAGGGGCAATTTTACCAGAATAATTGTGCTAAGAAGGAAAACATAATTTTAAAGTAAAACTAATGTATGCGGACAGAAGTCAGTTCTGAACTCCAGTAGTAATTGTTTTGGGATCTTCCATATTTTCTCATATTTGTTTTTCAAGTTCCACGTTGGGAGAGATGATTTTGTAGAGTAGCTGCTTTCCCACATGGGCTCCTCATATCATGAAAGAAGGGTAATGCCATTTGAAAAGACCAAATGAAGATGGCAAAGTTACTCTCCACTATAAAAATAATGACAAAATTCCTTTAATAAAAGATTTTAAACTATCAATGACCCCTTCAAAGAAACAATAGCCAAAGGTTAATGATTTCAAGATTCCCTTCTAAATCTAAAATTTGGCAGTACAGTAGATATGTAATCTGAGAAGATAAAAATGGATTTTGTAAAGTTTAATTAGATAGCAACTCCTGCTCTAACTGCTGTTCCTTATGGAGTTTGAATTGTTATAGCTCTTATTGTCTTGTATGAAGCATTTGATCTGAGTAATATCTTTTTTCGATATTCCAATAAAGAAAATTACCAGAGGCAATCTGCTTACTTTCACCAAAGAACAGCCATATAATTTTACCATCCTGTTCCTGAATTGTTTTAACTTCTTGACTTTGTTCCATATTTTAGTCATCAGAAATACCATCTCACACAATATCAGGTCATGTTATCTAGGGAGTTAATTTTATTAGATAGTGACATGAATGAAGAATATTGGAGAGAACTGAAATGGAAAACTGTCAGTCTACCCAATCATTTAATATAAGGGGTTTGGGCATTAAGAAAAGATTAAACCCTCCAAAGAGAAAATAAATTGCTGTACCCTTTATGTTTCCATGAAAAGCATAGTTTATTGGAAAGCCACATATCACCATATGGAAATGCAGTGCTATGGTGCTGTAAGCTTTGAGATGTCCAAAAAGTCTCTCATTTAGCTCTTCACACATCAGCCATTGGATTAAATGGCTTTCCAAGAGTGTGTTACAAGTTAAGGTACTATACCAAGTAAGTTACAAGCCTCTATAGGTGAGTTAAGACTCTTGTTTTTCAAGCAAGGATATTGCATCTTTACTATATGAGTGTTAATGTTCTGAGAACTGGACCCTGGAATGGATGAAAAATAATTTGATGTGAACTGCCCATAAATGGACCCTTATCTGATTTACCAAAACTAAATTGTCAGCAGAGTTGATTGAGCAGGGACACATTTTGCTTGGAGATGGATCACACCACAGTAAGTCCACTGTGCTGCTCACCCTCACATCACACTAAAGATCTCAAGGAGGCTTTCTCTACACCAGAAGTTTGAGAACACCATGAATACAATTTGGCTATCATAGACATTACATGGAGAAATCAAAGGAGAGTGAGCTGCTGAACTAATGTGCCTCTTCTGCGACGTGATCTGAAAGAGCTATTGGCTGTAAGGCTAAAAATGATGAGACTGAAACTACATAAGATTCAACGGTCTCTCCCCAGCATTAGTGGAGACATTATGAGACTGAAAGTATTTTGTCTATATTCTAATGGAATAATGCCATCTAAGAAATGCCTTTGAAGTACAGTTTTAAATTATCAGGTTTCTAAGCTACCTACCGGTCATGTGATATCTTAATATTCCCTGGAGGCCATTCTTGCTTGGAAGAAAAGGAGAGGACTTGAGAAACTAGGGAAATGTGATCTTCCAGCAGAGTAGTTCTGGGCAGCTGCTCACGGATCACCAGAAACACTTACAAGGACATTTTTATTGCTATTTTAAAATTCAGCAATAAAAAAACTCTCTATACTGTCCTGGAGCAACTGGCACCAAAACAACTCATAAATGTCAAGATTGAATCAAAATGTAAATAGCACAGACATGATGGGGTTTATGAATATTTTCAGATCAGTTTTGGAATCAGCATAGCCTCGGGTTGCTGCAGATTGAAAGGGTAAATTATGCTATCTGTTCACAATGACAGGAAATAGTTCACATTAAAGTTAATTTAAAATTAATAGCTACAAAATACGCTAAATATACACTTGTTAAATTTGTCAATTTATACTTAAATATTACAGATTATTTATATATACATATATATGTATATCACAGATATATTGAGAGAGTGAATGCAAGGAAGAAGAGGAGGGAGAGGAAAGTAAGGGATTGAGAGATGGTTTCAGTGGATAAAATGCTTACTGCTCAACTCTGCATACCTTAATTAACATCTCATTACCCCACATAAAGGAGGGAAGCTGTGGTGGATTTTTGTAATCTAAGTGTGACCATTATAAGAAAAGAGTTAGTGATGACATTCCCCAGAGCTTCCTGATGGAGTGCTTAACAATCAGAGACCCTGCCTCAAAAATCAAAGACTGATCTGAAAGTTATATTGTGACCTCTACATGTGTGCTATGGGACATGTATGATTGCATTTATACACATGAACAAACACACACACACACACCAAATAAATAAATAAGTAGATTTTTTAATTAAAAGAACTATACATGTGTGTGAATGCATGCATGCATGTATAGAGGTATAATGAACACAGAAAAAAGAACTACAAAGACAGAATTGGAGGCTGTATCTCCATGGGGAAATAGAAGAGTTCATCCACACATTGTCATACAGGAAGGAAACTAGCAAATATTGCAATTTTTATAGCTCTTGTAAAGCCACCATCAGAAGTGAGGGAAAAGTCATCAGTATGAGCCATTTACAGAGGTAAAGCCAAAACAGAAGAGTAAATGAAAGAAAGTAAAAAGGAAGCAAAATATTGCAAGCAGCTAAAACATCATCACAAAACCTTATAGTTAACATACTGAATAGAATAAAGAAAGATAACTCTGTAAAAAAGAAAGAATTATGTAAGGAATGAACAAATAAAGAAAAGGTACTTGAGTAAATATATGATGAAAATCAAAAACTTTGAGGATCTGAAAATAATATTGAGGAAATCTGCCAATCCCTCCCACTAAATTCTCAAAGGAATTTAGAATAAAAAATGGTATAAGAGAATTAGATAATCTGACCAGATTTACAGAGATTAGAAAAATAAAAATGGACTGCGTGGACATAAACCTCCATATTGAAAAATCTACGAAGAACTGAAATCTAAATAAAAAAAGTATTGAATGTTTTCACAGAGGACAAAGGCCAAATTATGAAGACTAAAAAAAAAATCATTATTTTATCAAATTTTGAATTTCAAGTAAAAAGACAGTAACTTCTATGAATATCTTCAAAGCATAAAAGGAATGTTACTCCAAAGTAGAATTTTGCACAGTCCAAATATGTGATAAGTATATGGGCTTCATAAACATATTTTTAGCCATTTAAGTTATCAAAGGAAAATAACAATTAACAGTGCCTAGGTGTGATGTTTAGGATTTGTTGTCAATTTGATATTTTTAATTATCTTGGCTGGGTCTTTGAGGGTGTTCACAGGAAGGCAGCCTCTCAGTAGGGGGCAGGATGTAAGGAGGCTCAGGGGAGCTAGAAATGAACATCCCTACCTGGGAGGGCAATGCAGGAAGGAAATTCCAGAGATAGTGAGTCAACAAGTCTGGGATAGGGTTGCAAGACCTCACCCTAAGGCAAATAAAGGGGGAGAAAACTCTTCTTTTACCCTACCGATGTGCTGTTCTGTGTGTGTGGTGTTGGTGATGGCCTCTCTCTCTCTCTCTCTCTCTCTGGACCTGTGAAAGGGGGCAGCCTCTTTCATTATTATGGAACTTCCCCTGGATCTGTAGCTTCAATAAATCCTTTACTCCCATAAATTGTACCTGATTTGGAGATTCATCCCAGTGGCATGTGGCTGACTAGGACACTAGGTAACAGAAAGCAGAAAGTAATTAGCTTAGCATATATATATATATATATATATATAATATATATATATATATATATATATATATATACATATATATATATACAAGAATGAATAGAACAGAAGATAAATGAAATAGCAAGTCAAATAACATGGAATATGAACAAAAGGATGCCAAGACTATAGCCATCCCATAGATCCAGGAATCAGGATTGTAGTGCTCTTAAATAAATTTAAAATCATAATAGATCAAGAGATAATTATGGTACACTTATTAAACACTTGAAGGATTTTTATAACACTGACATACCATCTGTATCTTTTTTTAAAGTATTTATATTTTATTTATTCATTTTCAGAAAGAGAAAGAGAGAGAGAGAATTAGGGCCACCTCCTTGTGGGTCTGGCTTATGTGGGTACTGGGGAATTGAACCCAGGGCCTTAGGCACTAGAGGCAAGTGCCTTAACTTCTGAGCCATCTCTCCAGCCCCCATCTGTATCTTTAATACATATTGTAGATACATGTTAATATAAATGAGATATAGCTACCTTGCACTTTCATTAGATGTAATTCATCCATGTAACTTATAAATCAATCATCCTATTAGAGCCCTTGCTGAAAATGATGCAACTCAACTCTTGAATAGAGAATCTGATGATAGAGAATCTGTCAAATTATCTCAGATTTGCTATAGCAAGAAGATGATCGTGACGTGGGAGATGCAGCAGTTAGTCAGCAAGACCAGCAATCCAGAGGACACACGTAAACCTAGGATATCTGGTTTTATCTATCAGCACATTCACAACACTAAATATTTTTGTCAGGTTACTTAAATCTTGACACAACACTGTAAGATAAGAAGTCTCCCTACTATTATTATCACCTTTAGATAGTAGACAAGGAGACTGAGGCAGAGAAATAATTGTCCAATGTATCATTGCTATTTAGCAGAAAGACATGCATACACACCTAAGGACAGGTCTTGTTTAAAGGCTGAGTTAGAGATAATGGATTTGGGAGTTGTTCTAGTTGAAGGGGAAGTTAGAACAATAGAATGATGCAGGAAGTTTATATAGGTCAAGAAGGGCAAAGACAGAGCCTCTGAAGTCTACATTTTTGAAAACAGTTCTCATGTTGTAGAAGGTGCTAGAAAGAGGACACACAGCTTCAGGATGGAGACTGAAAGGAGGAGGCAGAAAAGAGGAGAAAGGCCAGGAGAGAAGAATGTCATCAAAACCCAGAGGAGCATCTACTGGAAGAGGTGATAGGCATGGCCAAAGGTTCTAGGTCAAGTAAGCTAAATAGGAAAAGACGTCAGTGGATTAGTGCTTATGAACACCATTGCTGATTTTTGGCTGAGAAATGTAGGGAAATGATAGAAGTAGAAACCACCTTTTGATGAGCAGATCATGAGTGGAAGTATGAGGAGAAGGCAACTACAGGAGTCTCCTTTTTCTGCCAGTAGTGTAGAGCAACATCTATGTAAAAAAGATTAAGAAGTGACTGAAATCAGTTTGCCTACAAAAGAAAATACAGAGTAGCAAGTAGGGGATGGAAAGAGTTGAACTTACTACGTTTATATCCGATGGGTTAGAATAAAGAAACAGGGCAAACAGGAAAAGATGGAACACTTGATTGTTTCTTGAAAGAGGACAAGACTGTTCCTTCAGGTAAAGCTACGCCTCAAGCACAGCTCAGTCTGTAAGAACCCATTAGCATGAGTGCATTTTTCCCGTTGACAGAAGGGTTAGCCTTTATATAACCATTTATAGCAAAGGCTAACCCAGTGAGATAGCCAATTTTTGCTCTATTGATGGCAAAGCCAAGTTTTAGCTACTAAGCCTGAAGTTAGGCAGAAGGAAAGCCATGGCTCACAACTATCTTTCCACGCCAGTGGGTTGTGTAGTCTCTGCTGCAACTCATGTGAGCAGTGTTGATGAGACATATATACTAAACTCCATCTGAGAGGAACAAGACCACAATGTGTTTACAATTAGTAGACTACTACTTAAGTAAAGTAAAGTAAAGTAAAGTCTGAAAAAGAGAGCTTAAGTTTTTTTGCTTGCATATCTGTAGTATGTGGTGTGTGTGTATGCAGATGCATGGAGGTCACAGGAGAATATCAAGGGCTCCACTTTCTTGTCATCCCTGGGGATGTCCTGGGGGTTCACTGAAGCTCTCCCTTTAGGGCACACTGTTTGGCAAGCAAGCCCCAGAAATTCTTTGGTGTTTTGCCTCTCAGGAAGGGGGTTACAGACCTGCATGGCCAGAAGGCCAGAACCCTCTGCTTACTTGGGGGCTGGGGATTCAGCTCAAGGAATCAGGTCCTCTCCAGCTCCTGTGTTTGTGTTTCCTTAGGCATCTCCCCAGCCTCAAGGAAAAGTTCTTGTTCATGTCTTTTCTTGAGAAGTTTAACAGTTTTTTCTTGACTATAAGAGAAGGAAGACCTTAATTTACACATGTGCAAAAGGAAAAAAAAAGTTCAACAGAACCTCTTATAAGGCTTAAAATTCAAAACATGTGTTATATTATAATGGAGAAAATCATCCCATTTTAATAATTATGTAGAATATATTATTAAAGAATGGAAAATAGAAATACTAAACTTACTTCTGTAAAACAAATTACCATTTGAAGTATCAAATAAAGTTACTCAAATGAGAATTTTTGAAATATACTTTTCTCTTTTTCTTTTAATCAAAATATTATAGCATCTGTTTTATACCATAAATGTGTAAAATATGTCTAGATATTTAGAGGACATGGCCTTTATTATTTTGTATTTTATTTTGCTTTTTCTTTAAAGATCACCTAGAAAAAATTTTTCAAATCTCTTTTTGTCATAGTTAAAATTAAAATTCCCTTCATTTGCCAGCTGGTGGGTCAGATCTATATATTGTGAATTAGAGGAGACTCTGCTTTGGATATTGTAATGCATTGTTGAATTTAAAATAAGAATTTTGTCTGCTGAGCTGACTGGGCATTAACATGCTGTAATTGTCTGAGGGGTTAAAGTTGGAAAGCTTGTTGCATATATATGACGGGGGAATCATAAAACCCAGACAGCAGAGACTGGGTCAGTCCTTTCCTGTGAACAAGCATTGACCAATAGAAAAAGGAAGAAGAAGAGCCAAGAAGGCTGAGGTAAGCCATCTCTTGATGCCCTGTCAGAGGGGAAGTAAAACCACTAAAGGTGTTCACGGAGACTGGTCCAGGGGGCTTTATGTATATTTTCTCCAATAGGAGGCTTACTAACATAAAGTCAATTAATTTTTACAGTCATCTTTCTATTTTGTTTTTTATTTCTGCAACTAATTTTACCAAGCTGCCGACTGAGACATAGAACTGAACGGTAGATTCCTGGAAGGCAAGGTAAATGATTTTGTACTTTTTACAACTCAAGTTTTGAATTCAGAGTTCTGATTCATAAGATTAAGATTACAACTTCAATACCTAAAGCAGATCCCTATTATATAAAAAAAGTGTCTCTATTGGAAGAAGGCCAGAGCAGCTTTCTGCAACCGGAGGAAATTTGACAGTTTATAGAAAGAGCTCTGCACATGCCTTTTTCTACAATTTAATGGAAAAATGAAAGATCAGCATCTCATTAGTGACTGAGTTTATATTTTTCTCAAGGAACCTGTAAAACTTATTCCATGCTTATTATTAGATGGTTAAACTAAATGCACATTGATCAAAATTTCATTTAGAAATATATATGTAACACATAAATGTATATGTAACACATATAATTAGCTTAACATATATGTAATATATGTACATGTATATATTCATTCTGTTAAATAATGTTTTAGGACCATAATTTATGTTCCTTAAATATATGACATATCAGAAAGCAGTACCCTATGTCATTATTATACACATTGAAAATAAGGTAATTCTTTTCCTGTGTCTGAAATACACTTCTTGGTTTGTTTCTTATCCAGGATAATAATGCCATACATATACAACAAAATCACACAAGTGACATGTCCTACTCAATGTAATCACTCTTTGTTGTATTATATTATAGCACAGAGAGTATACAAGAGGGGGATTATATGACAGAGGGATTATGTAAGAAGATTTATAACTCAATTTTTTGGCTGAACAACTTGATTCTGGTTCTGTACTTAAAATTATACAAGTCCTTTCTCTCTGCTAAAAATAAAATTTACCTGAAAAGTTCAGTAATAGTAAAAGAGATTAATCACATACTTTTCTTCAGGACCCAAAATGTTCCATCACAATAAACTGTGATGTGTTTTCTTTGATCTCTTTATATATTTATATTTTAAGGGCTAGAGTGCCTGAGAAATTTCCTCCAGATGCAACTCATTTAAGAAGAAATGTAAAAACCATAAGCATGTGCCTGTCTCTTCAGGACAACCCAGCCTCTCAATATGAATTATTATATCACTTTTGTACTGATATTCAACTACTGGCTTCAGTTAAATTCCTTGAAATATTAATGGTAGAGAGAAAAATACTTAAAGCTGCTAAAATATGGTGGCAACAACTTTCATTGTGATTCAATTAAAACCAGAAAGTTCAAAGTCAGTAAATTTGTTTAGATGTTTGCACAATGTGTTCCTTAGGAAACCTCCAAAATCAGCTTGTGTTTATGAATGAGAAGTGATCCTCACCTCTCCTGTGAAAAAGCAGTGTTCACTGGTCATTGTATACTATTTTCTACAGGTTAAGATCTCCACATATTTAACAATTGTGTCTCTCCTCCTATAGACACTACAATGGCAGCCACAATCTGTTTCATCATCTGGGTGTTATTCATCCCACACACCGTGTGGACTCAAAGTGTGAGGCAGGGCTATGAGGTCCATGAGCCAGAGGCCTGGGATGTCGATGACTATGATTGTCCCATCGAATGTTTCTGCCCTCCCAGCTTCCCTACTGCTTTATACTGTGAAAATCGAGGTCTCAAAGAAATCCCTGCTATTCCTTCAAGGATCCGCTACCTCTACCTTGAAAACAATCAGATAGAAACCATCCCTGAGAAGCCGTTTGAGAATGCCACCCAACTGAGATGGATAAACTTAAATAAGAACAAAATCACCAACTATGGAATAGAGAAGGGAGCCCTGAGCCAGTTGAAGAAGCTTCTTTTCCTGTTCCTGGAGGACAATGAGCTGGAAGAGGTGCCTGCCCCCCTGCCCAGGAGTTTAGAACAATTACAGTTAGCTAGAAACAAAGTGTCCAGAATTCCTCAAGGGACCTTCAGCAACCTAGAAAACCTGACCCTCCTTGACCTGCAGCACAATAAACTGTTAGACAACGCCTTCCAAAGAGACACCTTCAAGGGACTCAAGAACCTCATGCAGTTAAACATGGCCAAGAATGCCCTGCAGAACATGCCCCCAAGACTACCTGCCAACACGATGCAGCTATTTCTAGACAACAATTCCATCGAAGGGATACCTGAGAACTATTTCAATGTGATTCCTAAAGTGGCCTTCCTGAGACTCAACTACAACAGACTCTCAGATGCAGGTCTTCCATCGAGAGGATTTGATGCGCCATCCATTCTTGACCTTCAGCTGTCGCATAACCGGCTCACCAAGTTCCCCAGAATCAGTGCTTTCCTGCAACACCTCCACCTTGACCACAACAGCATCTCAAGTAAGTGACCCTCGGTCTGTGCCTGTGATAGAAATGTTTGCTGTCATTACCTTTGGTCTCTGTTCCCTGCAAAATAGCAATTTTGTGCTCCCTGCCAACCCTAAGCAATGGACTCACATTTTTTAAAGTGTTTTCAGATGTCATGACTATACTTTATCTACTCACTTTTAATGAACCAAGAAGTGTAAATCAAGCTCAAGGTTTTAAAGTAGAACTGAGTGATCTAAAAGGCTGTTTCCTATGGGATAAAGGAAACATTTCAGTGGCTCTTAGATTCTGATATTTCTGCCTCTATAGGTACATTTCTTCTTTTCCTTTTTTCTTTTTTAAACAGAGTCCTAATATGTCTCCTAGGCTGGCCTTGAACTCCAAAGCATCTTCCTGCCTGGGCCTCTTAAGTGCCTGGTTTAGGCTGCACAACTTTTCTGGCATTCTTCAGGTAGAGTTGCTTAAGAAAGTGCTCAAGAAAGCTCATGAATGACAACCCATGGGATATGGTGTGAGAGGTATTATGAAGCAACTCCCTCTTGGAGTTTCCAGAACCATTGGTGTTTTCATTGCTCTAATTGTCATCTTTGAAAATATGCAGTTAGAAGTGGATTCTCAAACTTCAGTGTGTGCAAGTGGGTGGCTCCACCCCCTGTTTCTGACCTAGCAGGTCTTCGGTGGGACCTGGGACATCTCAATCCCATCAGGGGATGCTCTTCTATTGCTGTCCTGGAAATCAAACATAAAGAGCCAGTGCTGCTTAAGGTTAGTTACTTGAAATAGAAACCAATATCCCTGGAAACTGGCAGTCATTGGGACTTATTGGCAATCTATAAGGTGAAATATGTTATTTTTTCATGGAAATAGCTTTTGATAGGGAATGATGGAAGTCCTTTGAGGCAGGGGTGCTGTCAAGGAAGGAGAGACACAGTTATAAGAAATAAATGCTGGAAGAACCAAACTTGACCCCTTACAATAATGTCAGGCTGTGCCTGTCAGTGAAAGTGGACAATATTTTGTGCTAACTACTGAAGTACAAACACCCAGCCTCACATTCATCTCTGCATCACTAATCACAGTATAAGCCCTTTAAGATTACCATGGAGAAAATTATTTTGGAAAGCTGTAGAAAAAGCATTCCTAAAATGAGATGTGACCTAACTGATTTAAAGGTAACCCAGCTTGTGACAAGGTTATGCTTCCTGTTCAGTATTCACTAAAGTATCTCTAATCAAACAATCCCATCTGTTAGAATAGACTACTTTTTAACACAGGCCACTGCTATAGTATCCAATAGTTTGTGTACTCACCTGAGCTTAACATCCAGGAGGTAAATCAACGGCATAGTTCCACCATGACAATAGTGTATTCTGTGTTGAAGAAATACATTATCTAATCCTGTAGCCAAAAAGAAAAGATGCAACCGAGGAAAAAATGTTAGTAGATGAAATTGTTCAATTGAGTCAAATAATACATTATCCTAGACTGACCTTAATTTAAGTGTACAACATTTTAGTGATGAGAGTTCTGGACTTCTACAGGTGAATTCCTTACCTACAACAACAGCTCTGCAGACAACTGATGTCGGATAATAATTTTAAGTGACTCAAAATAGATCCCTGCTTGTGACAAGGAGATTACACCCTGAGCCCTAGAGAATATGGGTGTTAGAAATGTGGTACCACTGTTGAAAGGTAGTTGAAGAGTAGACCATTCTGTCTTTCCTAAACTGAACATTTACAGATTTTCATATGTTTATGTTTTAGTCATTCTCATATCTTAGGCTCAGATTAATTCATAGGCTTGTGATAGGTTCCTTGGTTCCCCACACTCCTAAATGCTTATGACTTGTGAATCTAAGGTGGAGCTTAACTGCAATTCTTGTGTCACCCCAAGTACCTCATGTGACATTATTAACACTTGTACAAAGAAGAATCTGAAGCTCAGCTAGGTGGATATATTTGTCCAAGAACAAAGACTAAATGCACAGTTAGGGCCAAGGCCACTGCTTCTCATATTTCATGAAATAAAATTGTTTTTACTCATTTAGGTAATCTTAAATTTTGGCCTCCATATATAAGAATTAAGAAAAATTCTATAAATCAAATTGGAGCAACATCAACAAAGAGAAACTGAATATTCTCATGTTAATGTAGATGTCAAATGTGATCTTTTCTATATTCCAAGGAATTAAGTATAAAACAAGAATTTTCCTATCTTCAGTTATTGGATCATAAGTATATCCTACTGTGTTAATATATCTGTTAAAGTACTAAGTGTCTCTTGCCACATAATCTAATTGTCAACAATTTTGTTTCTAGGATACATAACTTTTATATGACAAGCCCAAGGAATTTACCAGTAAACTCTTTTTTTGTATGATGAAAATGTCTATTTCTTCTGTATATAGTAAGAGACCTAAAATTTGTGAAAAAATATATAATTCTTCAAATAAGTTACTCCCTAAATTCTCTAGGGAAAAATAATTCACTTATGAAAATATATAATAAAATTAGAACCCTTATTTCTTATATCCTATTTATTAAGGAATGCTTTATTTATGGGATATGAGGGTTATAGGGATAGCAGGTCAGACACTGGAAGGATCACAGTATCCACAGTAAACCATGGGTCTAAGCACCAGAAAACAATATGAAGGTGGACTCACTGTTCCCAAAATGCTCAGGTGGGAAGATCAAGCAGACATGTATGTGGAAAAATTTTTTAAAAAGTTAAATATAAAGCTACTTTATATATGCTATTCATTACATCTATCAAATTAAATTCACATGAGGCATAAGGTTGGAACAAAGCAACCTCACTCTAATGATGAAATATTCTATAAAGGAATATTTGGAAAAAAATAGTAAACAGATTAGAGACTACCGTAGTTAGATGGGTCTAATTAGGAAAGAACTCTTTCTCAAAATAGTTTCAGAAAGGCAGTGTAACACATGGATCCATGTTTTAGATCAACCTGTACAGACTTCTCTGAATTTGGTAGGTTAACATCTCTTCTTATCTCAGGATACCTGTTGGTACCAAGGCTCTCATCCAAAGCAGGTGCAAAGTTTCTCCTATCATGGCCCTGTGAAAAGGTTCATGGGATATTTCCTGGCTTCAATCCTTTGAAATTCAAATTTTGACAAATAATTTCTCTTCAATTAAATATACTTAATTGTGGAGATTCAAGGCTCTAAGAAATACATATAGGAAATTATGTTAATTTAACTTTCAAAACATGATGTTATTTGGCATCATTTAATGCAATTTTCAAGCATCATTTCTAATATAAGGCTGGTTTTTCCCCACCACTCATGGATCCATCCACCCGATCCTTAATCATTTTCTCAATACCAGGCCTGAACTGTTGTCTCCACCTGTGATCCTCCAAGGAACACCTGTCACATATCACATACTATAGTTTTAGTATAGTGATTTACGCATGCTTTGTCTCACCTGTAAACTTAGAAGAGCGATATATCATATATACTTTGGTTTCTGTCACAGCTCTTAACAATTTCCTTTCTAGTGTTCTCTGTACTAAGTATAGGAGGATGCGGAGTGAGGAGACAGTGCTAGAGTCATACACCTTTGCAGAGTTGCATGTACAAAACAGTTATGCATAATAACATGCACAATAATGGCTTGTATCTCAGCCTTTTTATACAAGAAGTCATTGGATCTTCATTCCTACCAGTGTAACAGCTTCTTGGTCTCTGACCTCTAGTAATTCCCATGATCTAACTCAGTCATCCATTGTGTCTCTACTTCCATAGGTGTGAACATCTCTGTAATATGCCCTACCGGGACACTGCGTGCAGACCAAGATGCCTTCATTCACGGACCTCAACTCAGCTACCTGCGTCTGGATGGAAATGAAATCAAGCCACCAATCCCAATGGATTTAATGACATGTTTCAAGCTTCTTCAGGCTGTCATTATATAAACTCATCCTCCTCACCGAATCCAAAGTTGGTTTAAGAGCTAATGAGTGTGACATGAAATTCGGTTGCCATTCTTAGATTTAAGACAAATTCCCCCACATTTCCAGATGCTCTTTGCCACCAAGTTCAGTTGTGCAGCTTCTGTTTTTCTAATCAAACATGCTTCTGCCACGATACACAGGTAGAGCTTCAGTAATTTGATTTTCTTTAAAGGAGTAAAACAGACACAGAGTTGAAATAGCTTTTCAGCTCAAAGGTAGTTATTTTTTCTGTCTTTCACAGTTATTCACCTTATATATTTCATTTATATTGTTACACACTGAAAAACATTTATCTGTGTATGCCTAAAATTATTTGTTCAGGCATTGCATTTGTTGCGTAAGTATAAGTTGTATAAGTACATCCATGAACATGAGCTGGGTAGACCTGGAGAAAATGAACAGATTAAATATTGCTTTATTTTGATTGTGATGAACTTAATGCAGATTGCTGAATGGCACACAGCCATGCAGGTTTGATATTTAGCTCAGCAATGAGGATGGATGCAACCAAGTGCTTTGCGAAAAGAGAATTCTAATAGGTTAATATTAAATAACAAAGGTGAGACATTTAGGGTCCACCATCATTTCCACATTATTCTTAGATCTAAAACATTATTTTCTAACAATTGAAGTCCTATAATTTGCTTTTATTATAACACATTGCCCACAGAACCAAAGTATTTTACCACTATAAAATTATTCAAATTGCAGATTATGTAGCTTTTATTTGGCATATGATTATTGGATTTTCTAAATAAAAAGAGTGAATGCTTTCTAACTAAAAAGAAGTGTAGTATTTGTTTCAATAGCATTATTCACAAGTTTCATTTAAGGACATAGATTAAAAGTGTAATAGCATCAATTTTTTTTTCTAGCATAAGTATACACTAATAGGTTTTTTTCCTCCAACTTGTTTCCTTTTTTCTAGGAAACAACAAAAACATTATATTTTATTATATGATATAATATACCTGTTTTGGATGAGTTCTGAAGCCATTAGTTTTTATTATGCAACCAAATATACATTGTCTTAGTGTTCTAACTTTATATACTATAACTAATAAATAAATAATGAACATGGAGATGAACACATGCCTTTCTATATGTTTTCCAAGCAGTTTCCTCAACATTTCTATAAAGTTCACTATTTCCCTGTTGAAAAGGATCATAAATGTTTGTGAAACACTAAGTTAAAGAAAATCCAATAGGGATGGAGGAGATAGTTCAGTCAGTAAGAGTCTTGTCATGAGGACATAAGTGAAATCCATAGAACCAACATAAAACGAATGGGGTTGATATGATCAAAATACACTACATTCATGCAGGAAACTGTCATAAATATAGATGATAAAAAGAATTTGGGATATTGGTGTGTGTTTAAAATCCTAATGCTGACAGAGCAGAGATACCTGGGTCACTGGAGCTCACTGTGAAGCCAATCTAGCCTAATTGATGAATGCAGGTCTGTGAGAGTCCCTATCTCAAATAAATAAATAAATAAATAAATAAATAAATAAATAAATAAATAAATAAATAAATAAATAAATAACACATAAATAAATAAAAAGTGTAAGCATTCCTGAGAATGACACCCTAAGTTGACCTCTGGCCTTGACACATGGACACACAAAGTCCAGTAAGTTATTATACTCCAAAGCACCTCAGAAGCTTACTTCAAAGCATATTCATAAGTTATGAAATTTATGTCATATAGAATTTAGTATATTAGACATCACTAGACTTGGAAAAAGGAACATATGTGCCATGAGGACTCACAGATATGAAAACACCACAACCATGCAAACACATGAGCATGCACACGAGTGTGAGAGAAAGAGAGAGAGAGAGACAGATAGAGAAAGATGCAAAGAAGAAAACGGACTTTTATTCCTAATCTCATGAGCCAAACGCAGCATTCCATGTCTTGTAACAAATACACATAGAGATTTTTTTTTCTGCAGTGAATAGCAGCTGAGTGTCCTAAGATTCAATTCATTCCTCACACTTGACAGTGACAGTTCCTGCGCACCTAGGGATGAGTCACAGAAGACTGAAGGTTCTCACTCACACCTCTCCATGACCTCTGTGACTCCAGCCTTAGGCTTACTTTGCTGTGGTTGTTCACTGATGTCTTCTATACATTTCCTGGTGTGTTTTGGTTCTGCATGGGATGCCCATGAGGTCAGTAGGAAAAGATGCATAGGTAAGGAGGGTGGCAGGAGGCATGGGGTTCCAGAGCAATGAGCAGCAAGGGTGCCCTCAACCTCCCAACACACACCTGCTCAGCAATCTGGAAAAATCTCTGCACCCCACCCTATACTTTTTCTGGGCATTATGGAGGGATTACATTGGAGAGTGAGGATATCGTTTTCTGCTGGTGGTTACCTGATTCTTGAGTTCCTCTTCCCTCAACAGGGATCCAGGAGAGGAGGGAAAAGTTCCAGCCTTTTAATCACAAGGTGGGTCTTATTGACAACCAGTCCCTATCCTGAAAGAGTTGCCTTTCTAGAAAAAAAGCAAAAAGGGATACTATCATCCTATTAAAAGTCGAAGGTATTGAGGAACTGTGTCGATCATCAGGCTCAATGGGCACTGTTAAAATAGTACAACAACTTAGTATTATCATCTCCAAGTGGCATAGGAGCTCTATGTCAGGCAGAGATTAATATTTGATTAATACAAAATTAAATAGTGTGCGATTTAAAATTCAAGAGGATTAAGATTCTTGCTTTGGTTGTACTGTTAGGGTTTTTTTTTCCCAGTTATTCAAAGCATAGAGGCAGGTAACTGATAAACTAACGCAAACAAAACATAACATCATGGATTATTTCTGGAATCAAACCGGAGTAAATAGAAAGTTTAGCAACAAGAACAAAGATAGTGAATGCATATTGTTAAATAACATTTGAAACCATGGATGCCAGCAAGCCCATACAAAGTGGTTATTCACCGCTTTGTGAGGCAAGACATAGTTTCTAATCCATTCTGTGCTATTTACCAACTCTTTGATCGTTGCATAAGCCTGAGCCTCTCTAAGCATTGGATTCTCATCTGTGAAATGAGAAGTGGTATCATCTATCTCACAGAATTGCTGTGAGACTTGAGAGAGAGAACAGATGTTGAACTTTTATCACCTAACGCATAGAACAGACCCAGTACATGATTAAGTCAGGATTTTATGCTCAGAGAGCACTCAGATTCACATAATCGCATGGATTTTTCCCTCCTGGAGCAAAGAAAGGAGAAAAAGAAATGATTGATGTGATTCAGAGTAAGGTTTAGGGTGTTGATTCAATGAAAGGTAAAGAATCCTGCGAAGTCAGAGTGTAGGACATGGCTGCTGGATAATGACATTAACCAGGTATCATGAAAGAAATGACTTTAGCAGGAGACAGATTATTTTGAGGCTCAACTGAATGAAGTGCAGATATGAGAGGGAATTACGATATATGTGAGCTGTAAAAAAAGAGAGAGTTATCCTTACCTGAGACATTATAGTTTAAGAAGTCTTAAATGGCTCAAGGCTGAGAAATGCAAAGAAAT
>PVHP010018242.1:0-33654 GCA_004024765.1 Zapus hudsonius | reverse complement strand
AGAATCTCAGCCTACATTCGGTTGGTAGGGTTAGATGGGCCACAACTCTCTCACTGCATCCTGAAAAATACAAACACAATCTCCATCAAAGAGTGAGATCAGTCTAGTTTAACATATATACACAATTCTGGATTACCTAGATTCTATTTTTAGTAGCCTCCCTGTCAATCGGTCCCATAGCGCATCTTTTCTTGGGAGCCCAAGAGTACGGGATCTGGTGCATATTGCACTGATTCCCCAGTTCCAGTCATGGGCTTCCCCTCACTAAGTGGAATATTCGGCTGAATTTAGAAGCTGTTGATTTTCTCCCCCAGGCCCAGGCTCCTCCATTGCACTAATGCTCCTTTCTTCATTCACTGTTCTCTCCCAGTAGAAGGTGTGGTCAGCCTACTCTGGAGTAAACAGAGACCACTGGCATGACTGTGGCCAAATCTCCATATGCTAACTAAATATTTTTTTTAAATGCAAAAGGGAATAAGCAATTTCTACCACTGTTAAGACTTTTTCTTCTTCCCTTCTTATACTTCTTCATAAAGTACCTGGGCAATCCTACCCTAGGTGACAGACACAACAGGTACAAAGGGCAGAACAAAAAGTTCCTTTCTGGATCTCTCCTTTCTCCCGCTCTCTCCTCTCTTCTCCTCTCCTCTCCTCTCCTCTCCTCTCCTTTTTTCCTTTATTCTTCATCTTTCCTTCTCAAAGATAGAGTCTCATATAGCACAAGTTGACTTCAAACTCCCTATTTACCCAAGAATTATCTTGAATATTCCTGAGAGGCCATTCTGAATACCTTGGGTCTTCTATTTTACAACATAAAATAAGACTGTGTTCACACAGCTCCCTCTAAATCTCCTGGCTCATGTTTTATATATGGTATGTGTAGTTCATACATATGCCTGGGTTTCACATTCACAAATTCAACATCATGGATAAAAATTATTTGAGAAAGGGACTGGAGAGATGGCTCAGAGTTCAAGGCACTTGCCTGCAGAACCTAATGACCAGAGTTCAATTCCCCAGTACCCACATGGGGCCAGTTGCACAGAGTGACACATGCATCTGGAGTCTGCTTGCAGAGGCTGGATGCCTGGTGCACCCATTTTCTCTGTCTCTCCCCTATCTATCTTTGCTTGCAAATAAATAAATAAATAAATAAATAAATAAATAAATAAATAAATAAATAATATTTTTAAAATATTTGAGAAAAATGTTTTTCTCTTGAAAATGTACAAACTTTTTCCTTGTTACTCCCCCCAAATAGCTTTATATCATTTATATTGTATGAAGTATTAATTTGAAGAACACAGTTAAAGTACGCAGGAAGATGTGTGCATATGAAAACACTACATCATTTTATATCGGGGACTTGAGCATCCCTGTGTCTGGGAACCACAGGGTGCGTCCTGAGTTAATCCCTCATGTACAAAATGGGTTAGCTCATGTGTTTTACTCTATCCTGTTGGTAGTAAAAACATGGTTTAACCAACACAGACTATTGGATATTCTCTCTTTGATGGACTTCAGCAGAAGCTTTTATTTTCTGTGGAGAACACTGGCCCCACATTATTATTTATATTATTATTTATATTATTATTATGCCCACAGTCACATTGTAAATTTGTAAGAAAGAATCCAGACACTTGAGATTTCAGTTCTAGATTCAAGTTTCTGGATTTCCCCAGGGTCACTAAGGACATTCGCCATAAAGGAACTCAGTCAACCCTATAAGTCTTTTAATGGTTGCATACTCAATCGTATTGATTCACAGTTAGGAATAATCTTCATTCATTTCTCATCCATTTCAAATATGTCTTTATTCATAGTTGGTTCAGTACAACTAATAAATTTATAGGTATGAATTTATTGAGAAGTTCTGATATTCTGAAGTTAACACATATGACTTAAAGAAAAGCCAAAAAATTAAGTAGTGAAAATCTAAAGGAATTAAGACAATGGGGCACTACTGAAGTTCCGTGTGAAACAATGGACACTATCCTCAACCTTGGACAGGAGCCCTAGCAGTTACTTTCTCATTGGTGGAACACATCACCTGGAGAAAAGCAGCCTAGGTGATGAAAGTGTTTATTTCAGGTTAACAGTTTTGAGGGAATGTTTTATAATTGTAGGAAAGTCATCATTTTTTTTTGGGCTCACATCTTCATATATAAACAGCAGTGGAGCTCCTATAAGAAAGAAGACCTTCCTAATTTACTCATTGGTTTTCAAATCACAAAACAAAATTGAGTTTTCCAACATATAGTTTCTACGGATAAATTACTTGAGGCGGTTATCAGCAACCTTGGATGTTTGAGTTCTGTGGACTCCTTGGGTATACTGACATTATGGTGGTTTGACTATAAATGGTCCCATAGACTCAGGTACTTTTGATTAAGATTAAAGCTCTTACTAAATTCTCTGACAGGTAGACCCTTGCTGAAGGAGGCATGCTACTGAGGGTGAATCTTGAGTCCAGCCCTACTAAGCGTGTTGAGAGCCAATTTGAACTCTGGCTATTTGTGTTTGCTACTTATTGATGATGTTGATTTCTTTCTATCAGCTATGGATGCTGGCATGAGGCAGCTTCTTTCACCATGATAGAGCTTTCGTGTGGATTCTGTAAGCCTGAAATAAACCCTTTCCTCCCATAAACTGCTCCTGGTGGAGTGTTTGTCCCAGCAACAAAAAGGTAACTGCAACAGATATGTACCAGAATTTTCAGACCAATTTCTTCCCTGGGCATAAGCCAAGCATTGATTAATTTCCACATGACCTCCTCACTTTTCTTCTTGATTATGACAGCTTATAGTGCAGTAGAAAACAGAGTCATGGTGCCAGGCAAGTGTGCATTAAACATTGCATATGGCTCTGAGAAAATGATTTCAACACAATGGCTAATTTATTTCCATTTCTAACATGGGCACTAGTCACAGGAATATTGTGAAGCTTGAATATGATCATTTAAAGCACTTGTGATAGTGGCTTCTGGTGCAAGGTCGGTATGAATTTTACTTGTTGAGTTTTAAAATCTCCTTCAAAATGTTCCAAACCCCATGTGTCATTGGTCATACCCTGTCATACTTAGATATGCCACAAGTAAGACACACATGATTCACAGATTATATATAGTTCTCTGTATTCAAAATTGCTTCAAGAGAAACACTTGGTATTTGCTTCCTCTTTTACATCAAGTGCATGTTTCTGGTGAGTGTTGTTCTCAGACACTTACGTTTAAACTTTCTCTAGCTCTAGATTTGTGAATACTAAGAGAGAAACTAAAGCAGGCTTAATCAACTTCACTTTCCAAGTTCATTAAATGTGTTTGATACAAAATACTAAAGTGTTGAACACGGTGACCTGCACAAACTGGCCAAACAGTTGGAATGTTGGATAATTTGATTAGTTCTAAGTTACATGGCAAAATCCATGGCCACTTTAGAGAATTAAAGTGGCACAAATCATTTTGCTATGATTAAAGAAATTAAGGCTGATTATATTAACATTTTCAAGGGTCACCCAAATTTGTACATTTATATAAATCAACATAATAAAACTAAGAAAAATAATTGGAAATAGGATTTATCAGATATGAATGCAGTTACGATATTCTAGTCTCTTGTATTTTAGAATAACACGGTATATTACCTTCTCATTCCAATATCAGAGAATTTTGATGTTTCACTAAGGTAGGAACTAGTGGTTTAAAATTGTATTTTAATCAAATTTTTTGATAACTCACTTCTGTAAACACATTTGTATGTTGCAAAGTGATTAATAGATATTTTCCCTATTTTAATTAAATAAATAGTTTTAAATAAGGAAACCACACTACTTTAAAATAGAAGTTGGGAGAATGTAAATCTAGGGATAGAATTTTTAATGAAGGTTACAGAATGTAGACCAATAACTTCAGTTTCACAAAATCCAATAAAGGAGATGTCTTTTGGGAATAGAAGACCTAAGAGAGAAATGGAACCTTTGAACCAGACTGAGTAAACCAACCACAGACCATATCCATCTCTCTACATACTTTGTAATAAAAATTTTATTGAGACACCAGGAAGGCAGTTCACTCTGGTATGGTATCTGGATGGAAGAACTGAGTAACTGTAGCAGAGACTCTGGCCCATAACTAAAGTATTAATTGATTCATTAAATGAAAGTCTGTCTATTCCTGTTCTGGTCCACCAAGCTGCTGTTTTCATCACATATTACTGACTTCCAGACATCTCTACGTTTTCTCAAGTAGCTATGTCTGCTTAAATTCCCTGTGACTGGAATGATGCACTTTCACTAGGAGTGCTGATCTGTAGTTTTCCAGAACAAAGGGATTCTGGCATCATAGAATGAGTTCACAACTGTTCCCTGTATTTTTGAAGAATTTAAGAACAATTTTAACTATTCTTTTTTTAAATATATATTTATTATCCATAATGAGTTACATTATTTAGTGGGCAAACAATGAGTTGTTATCCCCAGTTCCCCAATGTCCCCCTCCCCATCCCCAATTAGCTGGATATCCTCCTTCGTGGGTCGTCTGGATCAGTCCTTGTGGCAGGGGACCATGGATAGCCTAGTACTCAGCCTGGTTCTCCTGGCCGAAGTGTTTTGTTACTGAGGGGTGCCATGCCTCTGGATAGTCTCCCCCACCACGGCTCTCACAATCTTTCCACCCCCTCTTCCGCTCTGTTCCCTGAGTCGTGGTGGGTGAGTATTAAGACTGCTTTAATGCTGTGAGCTTAGGGGTCTTTGTGTCAAAAATTGTTGGTTTCTGTCACCCTGGCTTATCCTGTGTTGATTGAATGGTTGTGGCTGTGGGTCCCTTGTTCATCCAGTCATTCTCTGTGGGATTCCATATGGATCTCCACGATATGGCTGTGGTGGCATATCTCTTACCAGGATCTCAGCTATCTGCCTAAGGTCGGATGGTAGGATTAGATGGGCCACAGCTCTCTCGCTGCATCCTGAAAAATACAAGCACATTCTCGATCAGAGAGTGAGATCAGTCTAGGTTAACAAATACACACAATTCTGGATTACCTAGAATCTATTTTTAGTAGCCTCCCCGTAAATCGCTCCCATAGTGCATCTTGTCTTGGGAGCCAAAGAGTACAGGATCTGGTTCCTATCACCCTGAACCCCCAGTTCCAGTCAGGGGTCCCCCTCCCTAAGTGGAATATTTGGCTGAATTTAAAAGCTGTTGATTGTCTCCCCCAGGCCCAGGCTCCTCCATTGCATGAGTGCTCCTTTCTTGGTTTGCTGTTCTCTCTCAGTAGGAGGTATGGTCAGCCTATTCATGGCAGCAGACTGTTTCATGCCAGTGGTCTCTGTTTACTCCACCTGTCGTTGATCAGCTTCCCCTGGCAGCTTGTGCAGTGCTTTCCAGCACTACACTAATTACCACATGGGGGCTGGTTACCATTCCGGACCTTGAAGGGTCTCTCGATGCTGATCAATGGCATTCTGTGGTTTCTTCAGCAACAGAGTTTTGCCTCAGGCCTGGGAAGGGCATTCAAGGGCTTTGAAAGAATTCTGTCTTGTTTTTGGAACCTCATGGGTCACTTTGGTCAATAGCTCAATGAGGGAAGGAACCGGTGACTGGGACCAGGGGTTGTCAGACTGATCAATTATTTAGAGGTTGCTGTCTGTGCTGCCGTTATTAGCACACTGACTGTCATTGTTGTTCCTGATCTCTGGTACTCTTCTGTGGTAGATTTCTTGTTTCTTCTGTGTGGGATATGTCCTGTAGAATCTTCTGTAATTTTGGCTTTGTGTTCAAATAGTCATAGAGCTGGTTTACTTCATGGAACACATTCAATTCTCCATCTATTATGAGGGATAGCTTTGCTGGGCACAGTAGTCTAGGTTGAAAGCCATACTTCTTTAGGCCCTGAAAAGCATTATTCTAATCCCTTCTAGCATTCATGGGTTCTAATGAGAAGTCTGACATAAGTTTGATGGATTTTCCTTTATAAGTTATGGTTTGCTTTTCTCTTGCAGCTTTGAGTATTTTCTATTTGCTTTCTATGTTAGGCATATTATTTAAAATGTGTCTCGGAGAATTCCTCTTTGTGTCCTGTCTGTTCAGAGTCCTCTGGGCCCCTTGAAAGTTGAGTGGGCTTTCTCTTGTGGGATAGGGGAAGTTTTCTTGAATAATTCTGTTGAAAATATTTCCTAGGCCCTTAGCTTGGGCTTCTTCTCCCTCTGGAATCCCCATGATTCTAATATTGGGCCTCTTTATGGTATCCCATAGATCCCTCAAATTTTGCTCACTTTTCTTGAATTTATTGAAACCTATAACATCCTTATTAATTCCTTCTGTCTTGTCCTCAATCATCTGAGAGTCTGTCCTCCAGATTGTCAACTCTGGGACTGATTGATTCAACTCCGTTTCATTTTTGGTTTCTGCTATAATTTTTTTATGGTCTCCAATTCTTTGGTGAGATCCAATTTCCAGTCTATTTTTGTTTTTGCTAGGGATTCCTAAAAATCATGTTTAAGTTTTCTTAAGTCCTCATCAAATTTAATCAATTGATCATCTAGCTCCTCCCATAGTTGGCTCACCTTCAATTCACTTAATGTGTTTCTGAATTCATTCATATTTCTCTCCATTAAATTCAGTCTGGAGTCTATGCTTGTGTTGGTGAACTTCATCTCATTCATGTCTTTTTTCATAGTTTCCATATCAGTCATTAACTGCTTCATGTTTGCATTGCAGTTGTGGTCAGGAGTCATATTATTCTCTCTTTGGGATTGTATATTTGTTGTCTCCACTTCCTTGCCACTTCCCTCTTCCATAATGGGACTAGGGGTCCTGAGTTGGGGAGTTCCGCCTTTGATTTCTGTGGGTTTTTTACATTGGTTTCTGCCCATGTCCAGGTAGTGGATGGGACTCAGGCACCCTGGGTAGTGCTGTTCAGCCCGCTTTGCTTCCTGTGGAAAGATCACCAGGTTTGATCTTAAACAGAGGTCTTCCCTGTTGGGGTGTTCTGCCCCCAGCCAGGCTCAGATCTTTACCCGTCTGGATCCCTCTGTATGTGACTATTTAGTCTTAGAGCCACCTCATAGGCCCCTGTCCCTGATTGGTATGCTGCAGTAGAAACAGCCCCAATACCCCAAGCTATACAGCCCAGTGTTTTCCCACCTGCCTGCAACAAGCAGATCTGGAATGCTATTTCCCCCACTAGGGGTAGAGACTCAAGACTCTAGACTCTCCTTGGGCCAGTACTTGGTGGACCTGTTCTGATTCCTTGTGCCAACCCAGCCCCAGCCGCCCAGACTCAAGAGCCTGGTGAGAGCTTCCTATTGCTCATGCAATCTGTGTTCTTAAATTCCTGGACCAACCTGTGTCCTCCCTTCAGTGGCACATGGTCCCTAGTGCCTGCTGAAGTCACCTGTGCCCTCCTGGCAGTGGTGCATGATCCCTGCCTGAACTGGCCTCTGCCCTCCCAGCAGTGGCAGCAGTTCCCAGGCATCTGACAGAGGCCTGGCCCCACCCACAGCTGTGGTTCTGTGTGGGCTTCTGGAACTGAGCCAGGTCAGTTGGCCCTAGAAGGCGTCTGCCTGTGTGTGTGTGTGTGTGTGTGTGTGTGTGTGTGTGTGTGTGTGTGTGTGTAGGGGGGTCTCGGAGAGAATTGCGCCCAAGGATTGGACACCGGAGGGAACGGCCCGGGAGGGAGAGTTGCTCAGCTGGCAAGGGCTTGGGAAGCGCCTGGGAGGAGATAATGCCCATGGTGGGAGCTTGGGGTGGGGGAGGGGTGGTTCTCGGTTCCTCTGTAGAGCAGAGAGACACGGGGGAACCTTGTCTGGGCTGGTGCAGGAGCTGGGGAGAGGGTGGGGTTGGGTTCATGGCTGGCTGGGGTCCGGGGTTTGGATCCCAGCTGGAAAATCCAACCTTTACAGAGAGAGTCCTGGCAAGGCTGCTACTCATCTGCCATCATGCTCCGCCCTCCTTAACTATTCTTTAAATGTTTGTAGAATTTGCCTGACACTCCATCCAATCATGGGTATTTGGGAGTTTTTGTTTGTTAAGTCAACCTCTTTATTTTTCATTGATGTGTTCAGGTTTTCTGTTTCTACTGTACTCAGTGGGTTATTTGTTTGTTTCCAGGGGTATAACCATTTCTTCTAGTTCATGCATTTCTTAAAATATAATTGCTCATAATAATAGTTACTATGTTTTAAGTCTGAGACATTCATTGTAATGTCTCTGTTGTACTACTCAATGATTTTGCATATCCCCTCCTTTTTTTTCTGTAGTTTCCACGTTATTCCGTGTTACATACTGTGGTCATTTGATTCAGGTGTCCCCCATAAACTTATGTGTTCTGAATGCTTGATCCCCAGTTGATGGCAATTTTGGATTGAACCTTGTTTGAAATCTGTTGTTGGGGGAAGGCTTATGAGTGTTATAACCAGCTTCCCCTTGCCAGTGTTTGGTACATTCTCCTGTTGCTGTTGTCCACCTGATGTTGGCCAGGAGGTGATGTCCAGCCTCTGCTTGGGCCATGATTTTCTTTGCCATCATGGCATTTCCCCTGAGTCTGTAAACCAAAATAAACCCTTTCCTCCAAAGCTGCTTTTGATGGGGTGCTTTCTTCCAGCAATGAGAAAGCTGACTGTAACACATACTATAACTAATTTCTTAGATAATCAATTGATCATAAAAGTTATTTGTCTCAAAGTTTTGAAAGTTTCTGTCCACAATTCATTGGGCCTTTAACTTTGGGTTCATGGTAACATAATGGAAGGAGAATTGGATGAAACAAATTCCTTACTTCATGAATAGGAAAAATAAGGAGAGGTTGGGTCCCACTATCCCTAGTAAGGCCATGCCCCTATAACCTGCAGCTCTCCCATGATGCCCCTTTTTAAGCCTCTTACCATGGAAACAAGGTTATGACACAGCAGGTCTAGGAGATGCCAAACATCAAAGATATGGAAATTTTAGTTATACGAGTTATAAGTTTGTCAGTTTTAACCTTTCATATAAAAAACTTTAAATTTGTTGAATATATATATATATATAATCTCTACTTTCCATTTGATTTGTTTTCTAATCTCTATTATTATACATGTCATTTTTCCTATTTTTTTCTAGTTCTGTTCTATTAACATATATATTCCTCTGAGAGTAGAGATTTGTTTGAGAGAAAATGAAATTGCATTGCATTCTTTGGTCACACTCTTGAGAGAACAGGTATGATTACATCATAGATATTTAAGTAAGATGAATAAGATGAGTTTGCCATGAAATAATTAAGAATCAACTAAGAAAAAGCCAAAGTGTTTTGCATAGAGATAACAATATATCTGAGAATTAAGAGGCTAGCTTTGTTGATGGAAGGGCAGGAAAAACTATACTTAACTTTCTGATTGAGGTCAATACTGTATTTATAGAGGAGAAAATTGGAATGGAGATTATTTTTTATGGTATGCTGTGTAAAAATTCTCCCTTTTATTCTTAGTGAATCCTGCAGCAAGGTTTACATATGTAGTTTGCACTTGGGCTTCTCTTGGGAGGAGTTTATGTTGAAAGATGTATTGGGTGCTATGTTGTGTACCCAGGATAGCCATATTGACTGTCTTCAGGGGTTGTGAAGTGACAGCAAGGGAAAAAATCAGTGTGTTCATTACTTGTGTGCAATGTGGGAGAGAAATATGTAGTAGAGCACTCTGAAATACACAAAATTGTTAGCAGAGGCTAGATTTCCTAGTGATTTCAGTTTCTTTGGTTCATCTTTACAGATAATTCAATTTTTTATAAAGACATCCACTGCGGTTAAAGCATACATTATTTTTGTTGGAAAATATATACTGATGTGATGATCTGATTCCTACTGAACTAGCTCTCAATAAATAATAGTTAGATGCAGAAAATATGGTATGCATTGTGTATATCTTAGATAAAAGACATTTTTACCTAAGTACTCCCCATCAGCCTGGTACAGGTATGAGTTTCTCATACCTGTGCCAGCAAAATGTGCTTCCTACTCAATCCTCTACTGCTTGGTTTATGCCTCCCATCACAGGTAAGCCTTATGTCACTTATGTCACATGGCAGCTGCCCTTCCCACATCCTTGAGATGCTTACCCTCAGCCATCCCCATAAGGTGCATGGTAACCTGGGAACAGCTTAGATCTATGACCATTCTATATGTAGCTTAGTGCATCACTCAATGACTCAGCTGTGAATGACATTCAAACTGAGTACCACCTTATGGAAGTGAGATGGAGTAGATGCACCAAGAACAGCCTAGAATACAGAGTGTCAGACGGTCTGCCTTCACAGCATTCTCTGTGGTCTTTGTGTCTTCTCTGCCCCATGTGTGGTTCCCAGTTAGCAGTCACCTGCTGTCCTGCCCATTGGTGGCCCTTGGAGAATGTGGACTGTAGTTTTGATGTGCCTCGTTGGTGGTGCATTAATGTTCTGAGAAAATCATGTAAACTTGAATTTGCACAAATACAAAAATCAAGAAAGAACTGTATATGTTTGAATTAGCAATTGGGTGGATGTGTATACTATATTTTCTTATAACAAGAAAATGGTTTTGTGAGTGTTTATGTATATGTATGGTATGTATATATAGATGGGCACTTGTGTCCTGTGTGAATGCGGGGGTCAGAGGACAACCTGGGAATGTTAGTCCTTACCTTCCCCCTTGTTTGAGACAGAATCTTTCTCTTTGTTGTTGTTGTTCTAGCAAATCTAGACTAGATTAACTGGTCCATGAGCTTCAGGATTCTCCTGAATGTGCCTCCCATTACTGTTAGCATGTTGGGATTGCACATGCGTGTGCTACTTACATCTGATTTACATAAGTTCTGTGCACCTGAACTCCAGTTATCAGATTTTTCACAGCAAGTACTTTTAATCACTGAGACAAGCTCTGAATAGTTTTATTTATAAATCAATGAACACCACAGCAATGAATGTCAATCTTAAATAATATATGACCACAGAAAATGCTGAGAGAAATAGATTGGAGTCTTAATTATGGCATATTGGGTGATAAGCTAATGTTTACTTTTTAAAACTATTACATAAATGTCATAACTGGCTTATGTAGTAGTCAGAGGTAAGTTAGGAGTCAGAGAACAGACCCTTAAACAGAATAATTTAACATAGTAATTGATAAACTGATACATCAGAGATGGAATGGCAATGAGACAACACTTCAGCATTTTAGAACTGTGTGAACATACCAAGGAGATTGTTCCTGTTAAAACATAGGTGTGTTGGAGAACTTAAGAGTTGTCAGCAGACTTCTGAATAGAAAGTGCCATATAATTAGCTTAAGGATTTCTGGAGTTATCAGGACCCCCAGAGCTTCAACTCCGCCTCTGAGCACGGAACCATAGCTGATCTGTCCTTGAGGGTACTGAGGTAAGAAGGAACAATTCCTCACTACTCTCTGCCCCAAGCAATCTCCTTCTGGACTCCCCTATTAATTGAAGCAAGAGTGGAGATAGATTCCCAAGGAAAACTGTGGTTGTTCATGCCCACTCCCAAATCCCAGTGAGGAGAAGAATGAATTTAAATCACAGGGAATAACATAATATCTGGCAGAGCAGATACCACCACAACAGAAAAAACCCAAAGCACTCATACACATTTTATTAAAGGCAACAGGCATCTAATTCTTGGAAGGGAGCCTGCTCACAATAAAAGATCATTGGCAGACATTCCAAGGTTACTTGGCCACTAACTAGCTAATTGGAAGAAGCCAAATGAGAAGTGAAAGCTCTTCACACAATGCCTGGCTCAGCAAATGCTCCATAAATCTTCATAAAGTAGGAAATCCTTTGAAATAATCACAAGTTATAAATTCTGAGGACTCATTTTCCAGAAGTTGAGAAAAAAAAAAGAAGAGAATATGGTAAGATCCTGTCACATTTTCAGGGCTTTGTTATTTTCAGCTTAAAATAAATGTACTCATGATTTAAATCACATATAAACCAATGAATGCACACACACACACACACACACACACACACACACACACACACACACATCTGGCCCTGGGATCTGCAGAGCTGTGTCTATCTGTGCTCTTGGTGGAAAATGGCTTCTTGGTGGTGTGTTCAAATGCGTGACTGTACTGATAAGAACATCCTAGGTGGAGGAAAGGAATAAGCAAGCGTGTGCTTCTGTGAACCCAGTGACTATCCAGAGCAGGAAGGCAGTGCCTCTCCTCAGGTCCCTGCAATATCTGGGGCCAATCAAAAGGTAGTTTCTGGTGAGAGCAGAGTGAAGGGTGAAGCAGGAAGGAGCAAGATGACACATATCTAACTGTCCTCTGACCTTGGCACCTTCTGCGTATCCTTCTGTGGGCTGAACCCAGTTAGTAGGCTTGCGTTACTCAGCTTTCTCCACAGACATCATGATGAGTGGAATGGAAAGCTTATGAAGAGCATAAACAATTGGCGCAGCAGCCTTCAGCCATGTTCCATTCAGCTGGCATCACAGGCCATCTTGTGAATGAATGCAGAGGCGATTGAGAGGGCACAGGGCGAGACCCAATACAGAAAACGAAGATTTTCAATGTTTTACCCCCAACAGTCAGATCTGCCAAGATTTCTAAAAGTTGTATTTTATTTGTGTGTTTGTATCTGTATGAGCGTACTTGTGTGTGTGCAGGTGTGCATGAGTGTAAACATGTATGTGGAAGCCAGAAGACTCCCTTGAGCATTGTTTCATAGACCTTATTTACCTGTTATGAGACAGGTTCTCTCATCGGTCTAAAGTTCTATTGGCCAAGTAAGCTAGATTGGCTGACTACTGAGCCCAAGGGATCCACCTGTTTTCACATTCCTAGCACTGGATTTTTTTTGTTTAATCCTTGACTTTTAGGGATCAAATTCAAGTTGCTGTGCTTGCAAGATGAGTATTTTACTGATTGAAATATCTCCCCACCTCAAAATATTATATTTTTAAATAGAAGGAAAATCTTATGATCCATTACATTTTTAAAATTCATTTATATTGATTCATGGGGCATCTTTCAAATATTTTTACAATGCCAACAGAAATAAAATACTCCCCATGCTGGAGAAGGAGCTGTCCCTAAAGTAGGACTTTTAGTGAAGCTGCCAAAAGTAAGTAGTTTATTGCCAGACAATAGACAGAAAGAATTGTGGCAAGCATAAACAAAAGCCTGATACAAATATTTACCCTGTACTTTGTACTGTATACTATTGTTTTAGTATCTAAGAGACATGACTATTAGACTGCCTTAGTTTGAGAATCTCTTTTTAGAATATATACGTTTAAAAGATTTTTAAATATTAAATATATTATTTGAAGATTTTTTTTTTTAGCAGTTGCAGCTGTAGTAGTTGGAACATCTCATGAGATATTTCCAAATGCCTTCCTTCTGGGCACAGGCAAGGATGGGGATTCCCTGTAGTACCACACTGGCTCTGTGCTGTCAGTTGTAGTATTGTGCCTAGCTGGGAAACCCAAGGAACCACTGTGTGTAAGCTCATTCTCCTTGCCATGACCACAGTAGGTCAGCTCATTCTCCTTCCCTTGATCACAGAAGGTTAGCTCATTCTCCTTGCATGACCACAGTAGGTCTGCCCATTCTCCTTCCCTTGACCACAGTAGGTCAGCAATTCTTCTTTTCCTGGGCATAATCAGCACATTTCTCTAAAATCTTGTTGCTCTGTTGACATAGCTCCTTAGGAGAACAATGCAGGATGGAGTCCCCAGAGAACCAAAGGCATGTTGTTCTAAGCCATTGCGTTATTTTTAAATACAGCATAAATTGCTCAAAACAGAAGCAATTTATACTTGGAAGGCCTGAGATCTACTGAGGCACATGTGTTTGAACACTTGGTCCCCAGCTGCTGGCCTTATTTGGGAAGTTGTGGATTTGGAGTCTTAGAAGAAGTGGGTTATTATGGGTGGGTCTTTAGGTAACCCAGACTGCTTCCTGTCTTACTCATTGTATACTTTTATTTATTTATTTTTCAAGCAGAGAGAGGGAGAGAGATAGAAGAGACAGACAGAGAAAATGGGTACCGCAGGGCTTCCAGCCACTGCAAATGAACTCCAGATGCTTGTGCCACTTTGTGCATCTTGCTTTGGGTGGGTACTGGAGAATCAGAACTTGGATTGTTAGGCTTTTCAGGCAAGCTCCTAAACCACTGAGCCATCTCTCCAGCCCTGTCCACTCTGTTTCATCCTGGTTTGCTAATATGAGAGTAAGAAGTTGCCACCCACTATCACCTGCACAGAGTTCTCCACTGCCATGCCCTCTCTGCCATGAGGCCCTGCTCTCAAGCCGTAAGACAAAATCAACCTCTTCTCCATTAAGTTTCTTCTTGTCCGGTATTTGGTGTAGTGATGAGCAGAGTGACTATTACAGTTGTGGAAGTCGTATTAGTTACTCTTCTCATCACTACACCAAATTAACTCCCAGGACTGTTAGACGCCTTCTGGCTTAGATAAAAAGTGAAAAATAAAATAAAATAGGTCACATTGGAAGTTAAATTGTAACGTTCAACTGGGATTCACAACTACAACAAAATAAGCATGTATGTTAGTATCATTTAAATTTCTCCCCTCTCTGGGTGCTTCTACTGTGGCTACATTAGACATAAGAAACCCAGTTCAAGCCTTTTCCCCTTTTGTACTGTGTCCACTTTTCTTTCTAAACTTCTGCCTCAGAGGGTTGAGTTGGATTTTCTGTTTTCATACTTAGTTGATGGCATCTGTCTGCACATTTGGTTCATTTTCCAGCTTGTCATTATCTGACGCTGTTGATTTTTCTTTCTGGGCTTCCAGTTTCTCATTTGTAAAGTTGATAATAGTTTCCATCTCTTAAAATTGTTCTGAAGATTAAAGAAGTTCATTTGTGCAGAGTGCTATTCAGTGGGTAATAATTGCTATCATTTTATTAAATATTATTACTTATTCCTTTGTGCTGTATCCTCATATCCTAACTTCTCTGCTCCCATAGGTAATCTTTTTAGCTGTTAGTGCATATACTCTTGTTGGTAGGTCTTCTTTACTTGATGTTCAATTTTCATAAATGGAACAACACATGATGTTGTGGATATTGGGAATGAAACTGTAAGATCCACTCATGTTTCTTTGTGTATGTGTTGGCTCCTTCTTGGTACTGGGACAAAACACTTGAGAAAAGCAACTTAAGGACCTACAAATATATTTTCGCACACAGTTTGAAGAAGTCCACATGGTGGAGAGGGTTGGCTGTGAGAAGTTTTAGCTGCAGCAGCAAGAGATTGAGGCAGCTGATCGATCATATTGAATCCACAATCAGGAAACCGAGATCTAAATGCTGGTGTTCAGCTCACTTTCTCCTTTCAATTTAGTCCAGGCCCCCCTGCCCATGCCAGAGTAGATTTTCCAATTTTAGTTAATAACGCTTTCTGGAAATGGATTCATAGACATGCCCAAAGATTTGTCTCCTGGATGAATCAAAATGCTGTCAAGTTGTCAATCAGGATTAACCATCAGACCTACTTATGAACTGTTTCTTTGATCTGTCTTATGAGACCCCAGGGTATATTTCATACTTTCTGTTACCTTGGTGATACCTGCCAAAACCGACCCTACAATGAACAACGATGGGATGAACATCCTTGAAAAAGTCCATTTTTGGACCTGATTAAAACTTGACAGTGAGTTGTGCCCTGAAAGCAGTCTGTGATGACTTATAATTTGAAGGAGGCCTGAAGCTTACTCTTCAGCATGATTCTGAGCTTTCATCTCTCTAAGCTCATGGCCGTTCTCATGTCTTAAATGCTTCAGCACACTGAATTAACCAGCCACATGTGGAATCACCGATCCAGATTCAATTGCCTGTGGGTGAGGAACTTAAAACTCTCTCTGCCACTCAGAGTCCAGAGAAATGACTATGTTGGGTGAGGAGGAGAAGGAACTGGTGTTTGTTCCAAGAGCAGGAGCTAGAGTGAAGGAGCCCCTAAGAAGATCTTGCACTGTCTAAAGTAGATAGGTACAGCCTGAGCTAGCAGCAGGAACCCCTCTGTGTGACAAAGAGAAAGAATAGTGCATAGTCTGTGGTTAAGATAAGTGTGTCAGAAGAACCACGGTGGCTCAGATATCAAGGGTGGTGAGCAGAAGCAAGGAGAGCACCAAAGAAATGTACTGCAAGGCAGAGGACAAGAACACAAAGAAGAAGAGGGACAAACCCAATTGCACATTCCACAGAGCTGTGCATGACAATAGGGAACTCTGTGGTGGGAACAGAACCCTGGAGGGAAATTCTACATCCCAGCAGTGCTGCGGAAATATGCAGTCTGTGAAAAACAGAGAATAATATTGATAAAGATTATGGATAAAGTGTTCTTCATTTTGTAGACAGCTAGTCAGAGATGCCAAATCCCCAGGATGTTGGCTGGCAGACTCAGAGTGGCCAATTCTCTGTCTAAATCGTCAGCCTACCAGGAACCTTTACATGCACTCAAAGCCACAATCCAATCCATTTGGAATAGATAATTTACATGCACACGGATATAGAAACTCATGATCCAAGTGTTGCAGTCAGCTTTCTAGTTGCTGCGCAGAGAGAACCCAAGCAAAAGCGGCTTGTAGAGGAATGGGTTTATTTGGCTTACAGACTCAAGGGGAGACTCCATCCTGGCAGGGAAAGCGATGGCATGAGCAGAGGGCTGGACATCACCTCTGCCACAGCACTGCAAACAGCGGCAGGAAGGTGTGCCAAACTCTGGCAAGGGGAAGAAGCTGGCTTATAACCCCATAAGCCCGCCCCTGACAACACAGCTCCATCGAGGTTGTAAAACCCAAACTGCCATCAGCTGAGGATCGATCTATCAGAACACATTCAATTGTTTGTGGGGGACACCTGTATCAAACCATGACACCAAGTAACTTGTGGGTAGCCTGCTCAGGACCACTCCTGGCTGGGGAACTATTTGGTTTCTGCTTTCACTTCCTGTTCTGCTAATAAACCCTTGTCAAACTTGCTTTTCTGCTGAGTCTGCCCTTGTCATTCTTCACGGGTCACAGGACAAGAACCCAAGAGACTGTGGCTTGGGGCATCTTAGTGACCCTGAGGCTAAACCCATCAAGAGTCAAGAAAGGCTCCATTGCTCTCAAAACTGGTCATGATATCAACCAAAGGAATACTCAAACATACAAGACTGATCCAAAATGGCCAACAGAAAAATAATTGTTTATTTCTAGTTGTAAAACTGTTTGTCTTCACTACATATATGATGTTTAACAATCAGTCAAAAAATTATTATAGGATGTGGTACATCAAAAATAATAAGATACAAACATAAATCAATAAAAAGCTCATTTCAGAGTAGACTATAGAATCAGATCACCTCAATGTCCAAACTAATAAGGCAGAGATTATAAATTTATAATGATTAACATATCTAATGGAAAAGTATACCATGAGTATGAACAAATGAAAAATTTCAGGATAGGAAAGATACAAAATTCAAATGAAAATGCTACAAAACCCAAATAAATTAAGGAAGAGAAATAAAAGGAATTCCTCTAATAGTCTTGTCATCAGATTAGCCACTACCAAGAAAAGACAATTAATATAAATTTAATGTTAAATGACTACTATTAATAAGGTACAAGCAGAAAATAAAATACTTAGAGAATCCATTGGCTGTGGAAAACACTGCTTTTTCACTTATTGTCTTTCCATTCCAAATCTACCTATAAGTTCCTTCCCTGATAATATCTGTCCTCTCTTTCTTGGAATACCATGGAGCCTCCTTAGTGTCGAATGACAGAGGGACTCTCTTTTCCTGTGCCTATGTGCATTGTTCATGGGATTTTGAACATGCTTCAGGGTTTTGCTTCTGGGGCCTAGTTTAACCTGTCCTGCCCAGGTTGAAGAGCATGTGCTGTCTGGCATGTGTTCCCTGCATGTCACAGGTCCAAGGCACTGGGCTTCTTTATGGCTGGATCCTTTATGAACCAATCATGGGAAAACTGTGAAAATATTGTATATGCTATGAAGATGAAATCAGAAAGTTGGAGAGCACTTTGAAAGTACAAACATGCTTATATCATACAAAGGAAAGTAATGATACCATGTAAAATTTAGGCATGGTTCTTAGATTGTATGTAGCAACATATTGCAAAGAAAAGAAATATGCAAATTAATGCAGTAGGTTGCCTGATAGTAGCAAAATCTGTTTGAAATTTCAAAAATATTCTAGGATGTGGTAAATAAATACATTAATGATTTTAGGAATCATGGCTTTTAACGTAAAGGAAAAATTTCTGGGGATGGGGAGATGGCTCAGTGGTTAAATGTGCTTGCTTACAAAGCTTTCTGATTCACATTTATAAGCAACATCAGTTTATGAGATATATGTTTTTTCCTATCTTTATATTATAGAGTCAGTGGCACTAATGTCCTGGTCTTATTTTCAAATCCTATTACTGGTAAGAAGGACTAGTTCTTTAAGAAATGGCTGGTTTTGGTTTGGGGACAGGGTATGTGTACATGATTTCCAGGATATCCTTTGTGTGTCACCATGTAGGGAGTCATGACAAAAGGTTACAGAAACTGTTGAAGAGTCATTGGTGGGACTGGAGGCAGAACCAGGAGAAGCTCTGGGTCTCACTGGCTCATTGGACAAATTAGTGAGCTCTGGGTTCAGTGTCAGACGCTGTCTCAAAAAATAAGACGGAAAACAATTGAGGAAGAAAATTGATGCCAAGCTCTGGTCTCTACACACATAAAACACACTATGTGTCTCTTCTCTCTCTCTCTCTCTCTCTCTCTCTCTCTCTCTTTCTCTCTCACACACACATACACACACAAACACACACATACCCACATATATACAAACATGATACAAACAGGCATGCACACAGCACACGTATATAAAAAGTCCTAAGAGTTAAGAATTGGAATCAACCAAAATGTCCATCACTGGATGAATGGATATCAAAGTTGTGACACATTTACATGATGGAATTCAACTCAGCAGAAAGGAAAAATGACATAATGAAATTTAAAGAAAAGTGGACAGACTTGGAGCATATCATATTTAGTGAACTCAATAACAGAGATACAAACACTGCATATTCTCCCTCATAAATGGTTCCTAACCAGGTTAAGCTTAAACTCTAAGCAAACCTGAGAGGTGATTTGAGAGACTATAAAGGGGATGGAAGGTGTTGGGGTGAGAGTGGAAGGGGAGGGTGGAGGGGAAATTACACAATAAACTAAACCAATAATGAATTGATACCATAAAATCCTTCCTGTCATACAATCAGCTCCTGAGGAAGCTCTTGACATCACTTGGTAAGAGGGGCCATGAATAGAATGGGAGGAAGCCTCACCCCAAGAAAAATTGCTCAGGCCTGCAACTACCTGTTCTAGTCATTGGTTCCTTTCTACACTGAGCTGTTGATCAAAGAGACCCACTAGGTCCCCAGAACAAGACAGGCTTTTGTCAAAGCTCTTAAATACCTGCCCCAGGCCAAAGCTAAGACATTATTGCTGAAGAAACCAGAGATCCTGATAGATTGAGAATGGTAACCAGATGGTAGCATGTGCAGTGCTGGAAGGCATTACATGAGCTGCCAGGGGAAATTGGTCAATGATATTTGGAGAAAACAGAGACCACTGATATACAACACTACTGATGCCATGGGAATGCTGAACACACTGCTATATGGAAGAGACCAGCAAATCAAGAAGTGCTCATCTGTGCAATAATGGTGCTAAACTTAGGTGCATAATCAATGGCTTACTGATTGGCTAAGAGATCTGCTCAGTGAAAAGGAACCCTTAAGTGGAACTGGGATCCATGGCAAAATCCTATGGTGACCACAAACTTGGGCTCCTAGGGGAAATTCCCACTATCAGAGAGCTACAGAGAGGCTATACCCATTATAATCTTGCCAAAATAGCAATGGTTGTCTCACTTAACCTATACTGATCTCACTCTCTGATGGAGATTCTGTATGTATTGTTCAGAAGGCAGTGAGAGAGCTGTGGACAACCCAATTCCATCACCAAGACATAGGATGATAGCTGACATCCTGGCAGGAGATGAACCAACCCTGGCCTATCATGAAACCTATGAGAAAGTTGTGAGATAAACAAGAGACCTATCACCACAGCAAGTCATAACCCACGAAAGGACAATGAAGACAGACACCAACGATACCCAACACAATCCAAAGCAGAAGTCCAGAGACAAGATCTCAGCAATAAAGCAAACTTAAAACTCACCCACCATGACTCATGGAACTGAGTGGAAGAAGGGGTGGAAAGATTGTAAGAGCCATGGTGTGTGGGGGAATATCCAGAGACATTGCCTCCCTCAGCAACAACACACAAAGCACATGAAGAAAGCCTCCCCACCATTGAATAGCCACAGCAATGGAATTGAATGCATGAGCACAATTGAATTTTAGCTAAAATACCAGGTTAAGAAGAAGACGGAGCAGACAAACCCCAGGAGGTGAATATTTACATATAGGTTCCATATTTTAGGATGCCATTGTGTATCTGTTGTCATCAGTGACCTACAGTGCCAGGTGGTCCTGAGTGATCTTCAGAGTAGCATGTCGAATTCCTTGGGGGTGGAGAGTCAGGATGTCTATTACTTATTTTAAATAGTTTAAGGAGGAAATATACACAGGAGAATACATACATCCAAAAAGTATTGATTTTTTCCTACACTTCTGTTTTCTTTTCTTTTTTTTGTTTTTTTTTTCTGTTTTCTTTTAGAATAAAACCTTATAGAAAATATATGCAAGCTTACAAACAAAAATCCCAGACATGAAATAAATAACTATCTTCTATTCTGTTTTCACAGTTGTCTTCATCTGCCTCCCCCACCCCCAACTCCCAGAAAGCCCTTCATGTTCTCAAGTGCTTGTGAGATGGCCTTTTCTCCCTGGTGGTTGTTTTTCAAGGCTGTTTCTCTGAGCCGCTGCATACCTTATACTTCTGTGGAAAAGCTTCTTACAGATGAAATACGCTCAGAAGTTTAGAGAGCCAAAGAGGCCAAAATCCGTATCCCCTTAACATAAGTAAAACGTGGGGATGCTTTCACTTGGGAGCAGGAGGACTGAGGATGAACCATCTCCCAAGCCAGCCCCAAGCTGCAGGCAGAGCAGACAAAGCCGGTGAGGAATTAAACATTTGCTTTCTTCATCATCCAGATCTGCTGCCGGAAATCTTTGAACTTCCTCCTGAATCCCAGCAGCTTCCTGAGAGCTCTCTTAATTCTCTCATGACCCATTAAAGATAGGGGCTGTGTCTCAGCCCCACTAATTTTGCAGAGAGAAGCAGAAGAATGGATGTCTTAAATTTTAATTTTTATGTTTTTGCTTGTCAGTGATAATTCAGTGTGGAATTCTCGAGGTAGGCAAGCAATTTCTCACAGTAGAAAAGAGAAATCTTAAAGGAAAAGTCATACAGAAGGGCAAGAATATTAAGATGGGTGAGGTGCTAGCTATGCACCAGGGTTGTTCTAGAGAGTGGGGTTCCATAGTGCCTTGGATCCCAACTGCTCACTGCCAACCTAGGTGGGTGAGGTGCCCCTCAGCTTCTCCATTATGCCCCTCACTCTGCCTCCTTATTCTTTTTTGCAGTTTAGATGCCAAATGTACCCCACAGACTCAACACTTGGTCCCTAGTTGGTGGTGCTTTTTGAGGGTTGCAGAATCTCTGGGAAGTGGAGCCTTGCTGGAGGAATTGAAACACTGCAGAAGATCTCTGTGTTAAATAGATTAGGAAAAGAGACCTTGGGGATACCAGATCGTGAAAGGAGGCAAAGGCTTCTCTTTATTCCTGACCTGGAAGAATTTTCCCCGAAATGCACTGGCTTGGTGGGTGGCCCAAAGAGTTTTCTGAGACCTGCCCAGGACTGGATGCACCTTAAACCAATCAATGATTCTCATCTTCACTGAAGCTAACCAATCACACGCTCTGGAAAGAAGGGCACTTTCAAAAAGGTTCAGTCCCCCCAGAAGTTGTGGGATTCTCCAGTTCTGGAAGCTCTGTCCTCTACAAGTAGCCTGCTTCTCTCCCGCTTACTATAAAATAACCTTCATTCTTTTAAAATACTTTTAAGTATTTTATTTTATTTTAAGTATTTAAGTATTTTAAGTATTTTAAGGAGCTTTTTAGCTCCTTAATTGGCAAAGAATATGGACCCAAATCCTCCTAGATAGTATCAAAGTGGATCACTGATGTGGGAGAGGGCTGGAAGTTTTAGAGCTCAGCATCCTGTCTGCTCTGTTTCCTGGTCCATGGAGATTTAGGGAATCCTATCTTTCCTGCCTCATGGACCATATGCTTTCCAACTGTGAGCCAGAATAGACCCTTTCTTCTTTAGGTCGTTTCTATTGTTATGGTCTTGGGTCAAAGGGCTGTACGGTATCATCTGGATCTGGTTGCAATATGAAGCATGTTGGCACAGCCACCTAAAAAGTAACCTGTACAGATCCCATGTCCAGGCTCCCAGGAATCAGCCCCATGGCTGCTCCTGATAGAGAAAGCTCCATTTACACACGAACCCAGACTTGTCCTTGCTGCGACAAGACACCTGGAGGAATGTCATCTGGCAAGGAAAAGTGAGGTTCATACCTTGCCCTAAGTTTGAAACATTCCATGGTTCCATGTTGTTTTCTCATAGGAGGCCCCTCAGGAATCAAGAGGGTAAATGCCAATTTACTGCAGTCTGCTTTTGATTTCTGCTTCCAATAACTGGGGTGGTATGCAACACACCTAACAGCCTGATCCCAGAGCCTCCTGCGCTGGACTCCAGGCTGGGCTCTGCTCTCAGCCATGGTGTCTTTAGGGAGTCAGTAGCACATTTGCAAAGTTAGGAGGATACATAGTGTATTTTGTAAGGCCAGTTTATAAGACTAAATGTATCTCCTTTCCCTTTGCTGCTAAGACCCTCAAATCAGTCTATTATGTTTTGAATTGCAAATTTTAAACTTAAGATTTCAGTGGTCTTTATTACTATGTTCTATATGAGTATACGTAAAATAAAATAAAAGGAGATTTCTTTGTATCTTTCCCCCTTTCCAGAGAGGGAAACAGTATAGCCATTCTTCTAGTTATTTTTAAAGAACTAAATTTATCAAAACTGGAAAAATGTTTTTGTGTTTTTTTAGCTTCTCACTCTAGCCCGGGATGACCTGGAATTCACTATGTAGTCTCAAGGTGGCTTCGAACTCAGAGCGATCCTCCTAACTCTGCCTTCCAAGTGCTAAAGGTGTGCACCACCATGCCCGGGAGGAGATTTTATATACTAAAATGCTTAACCTTATATGAGATTGTTTTCTGTAAACTAGTGGCTGTGTTAGGTAATTAATAGGATGGTGTTTAATATACAACCCAGAGTCATTCCTAAATGTCAATTTTAGAATATTCTCTCTGTCTTTTTCTGTATCTTATATATATACACAACACACAGATTCCACATAAATATACATTTTTCATACATGCACTCTAAATTCTTACATATGTGTAGCCAGAGTATCCTTATTATATATTATATATTATATATATATATAAACATATATATATATAAATATATAATAAGGATGTGTATATATTTCTTATATGTATTATACTATTCATATGCATATATATTTATAATGATCACAGTGCATAGATGTATTCTTGTACATATATGTTTTATAGTATAGAAATTAGAGTGCATAGGAGGGATTTTTTTTAATTGTCCATAGTGAGTTACATTATTTAGTGGGCAAAAAATGAGTTGTTATCCCCAATTCCCCGATGCCCCCCTCCCCCATCCCCAGTCAGCTTGATATCCTCCTCCATGGGTCGTCTGGATCAGTCCTTGTGACAGGGGACCATGGATAGCATAGTATTCAGCCAGGTTCTCCTGGCCCTAGTATGTTGTTACTGGGGGTGCCATGCCAATATACTAGGGATATTTAAACAAAGTTTGCAGATAATACAGTGATTTTTTTGGTTGCTAGGTGTCCAAACTCAGTTACAAATGCGACAGAGTCCATGCTGTGAACTTCCTAGTATCATCAATGTGACTGTGTTATAGTTCACATTTATGTTTACTAATACAGAATTCAGTTTTTCCTCTTCTTTCCTTTGTTGGAGGTTTGTTGCAAGGGGTCTTCAAGGTACATATTCTGTTGGGGAGGTGAAGTGGTTAATACATGCCATGTTCATTGGAAGAATAAGAACATACCAGCCCACTGTTTGCACTCTGTGACTGCCTGGAGTATAACTCCTAGCTCATTATTCATCTCCATGGCTTATTTTCTTTTTTCTTACTTTCATACAGAAATAATGGAGGCCTTTGTGCTATTGACGGGCACTCATCCATGCATGTCAGATCAAAAAAGGACCTTTTTCAGAATTTGCTTTAATTTTGCCACTTAGAATTTTGAAATGGATGTCTTTTGTAACCTCAGTCTAGGTTGTTTCTTTAAAACCCATTAAGAACAACAAATGATATTCAATTGCTTAAATGATGGAGAAAGAAAGATGCTGACATGCTTTTGTTGTCATGGAAATGAAGGCGAGGAAGTTCTCATTGCAAAATTTGAAGCACAGGTACAAATACAGACAACGTGATTTCCCCCAAATAGTATTCAAATGGAAAAAAATTCTCGTAAGACCTAATTTGTTAGCAATTTTCTATCTGTGCATATTTTCATTAATAACACTAAATTCAATGTAACGTTAGTTAAAATTAATAGGATTGAGGATGCAGGGCTGGAAAATTGGTATTATTTTATTTTCAGTGTACAAACCTTACTGGATCATATTTTTATGTTCAGTATACGTGCTCATCAATTTAAAACAAATTATATCCTGATAAATTCCTCATAGATTGAAAATACCAGGCGTTGATGACACACGGAACACATGGAACCACCAATCATCACGCTTAGCAGCAGGTGCACAGAGAGCTAGTTTACTCCTCCTGGGTGGCCTGGGAGCCAAGGCTTGCTACTGTTGCCTGCATGGTCAGGGAGCCTGCACTTCCCACTACTTACTTAGAGAAGGCCAGAATTCAAAGTCTGATGAGCACATAACACTGAATACCTCTTCTTTTGTACCATTGTAAAGACAAAAATTTCTTAGTCCTAGTTTGTTGCCTTTGATGTGGCTTCAGAAAATTCATTCCATCTGCAGGCCACTGTGTCCTGCACTGTTTCTGTTTCTGGCTTCTCTGTCTGACTTTGCAACTTGGTAATTTGTCTGCAGGCATTCCATTTAAATATGATATTGTGGAATCATAGTTAGCTTATTGTAGTCTACGTAATGAAATCATTTAAACATTATCAGAGTATCTCGTTAAAGGTCGGACTGAAACAATGTAATGAGTTAACTAATGTGCAATCTTTTTATTTTATTTTTCATCAAGAGTTTTAGTGCTTGAACATACTGTCATTTGATCATACTTTCCTCTTATTAACTTCTTTTATAACCTCCCCACCCCATCCCACTAAACCCCATTCTCTTTCCAAATAGTCCTATTTTGATATCTCATTTTTTGCCCTCCCTTGTCATTTATGTCAAAGTGTGGTCGGGTGTGACTCCCTGTCCTCCCTTCCCCACACACAAATAATTGAGGAAGCACATTTGCAATATGGTTGACTAGAGCCAGAGTGACGTCTAAGATCAGTGAGCATGGTTCTTTCTGTCAACTGACTTGGGTGGAAAGTATTTTCATCTTTTTATAGCAACAAAGCAGAGCTGAAAATCCTTCCAGAGAGACAGTTGTGTTTCTAGCTTAAGGTTGATTGTCCACTTGATCTATCCATGGTGTACATATGCATGATTTATTTCCTAGGAGTTTTTAAAGAAATTCTGAGGAAATATTCACTTGAGTGATGAGAATTTTGTAATACAATATTTAAAAGAATAAGATAGTACTGTCTCCTGTTCCCAACTTGGTCAGCTTGCTTCTATAACAAACTGGCATTTGACATGAATTCTAATTTTTAAATTGAAATTGTTGTAATAAATTTTCTTTTCTGCTTATTTTATGAAAGTCCCAATTGGTCAATAAGAATTACATTATAGGCTTCTAAAGCTTTGGCCACATAGTGTGATATTCGGAATTTGAATGCTCATGCCAAGTCCAAAGTCTACTTCTTTTTACCTACATCACAATACACAGAGTTTTTTTTTTTTTTTTGGCTCTATGTGTAAATCCTTGTGTATGCACTGAAGAAAGTGGCTTATCTTGGGTCATCACTTAACTCATCAAAGCAAACATCCGAAAAAATGAAACTCAAATCTGACTGTCTCTTCATTGAAATATCCGCACAACTCTTAGCAGAATGACTTACACTTTGTTTAACTTGTTTGTCCTAAAGCTTTTCAGTTCCTTTTGCAAGCGCTTCATGCTGCCCACTGGGAACATGTTTGGAGCAGAGAGATGACAGGTAAGTGAATGAGTGATCTTTGTGCTAAAGCTTGATGCTACCTCAGATATTCTAACACAAATTGGAAGAATTTTTTTCCAGTGCTTATGTCATGGTTTTTGGTATCTTAGTCCTACGGATCAAAATTTATGAATAAACTCACCATAACTAAGGACAGGGGATGGGATATAGAGAACTGGGGGGATTTATTTTTTCTGTATCTTTTTTTTTTCACTTATTCTAGGTGATTGTCACTTCTCTTGACTTTATGGATGCCATTGTTTTTAGATGGGCAGCCGTTCATGGATAAATTCTTCCTCCCTCACTATTTTTTGTCCTGCCTCTGTGTGTGTGTGTGTGTGTGTGTGTGTGTGTGTGTGTGTGTGTGTATAAAAATAATCACCCACTTGGGATTAGCAACTTTGTTTTAGCTTTCTAAATATATGAAGATTAATACTTACTTTTGTGATGAGAATACTTAACATCTACTCCTTTAGTAATTTTCAAGATTGCTATTATTTTTCCTAACAACAGATCTGTTGAATATTTTCCATAACTAAAATTGTATATTCTTTGATCAGCTCACCTCCAGTCTCTACTATATTTAGGGCTTTCTATATATAAAATGATTGGTGTTTTAATATAAATCATCTGTATTTTATTTATAATTTGATTTATTTCATTTCTTCTTATCTAATTTCCCTGGCTAGGATTCTCAGTACGATGTAAAAAAAAGTGTTGAAAGTGACATGCTTGCTTTGTTCAAAATCTTAGGAGGGAAAACTAACTTATAAACACCGAGAATCACGTTCAATGTGAGCTGACATATACAGCTTTCACTGTTGATATGTGTTCCCTCAATACCTAATTCTTAGGTGTTTCATTATAAAAAGATACTTAATTGTGTCAAATATGTTTTCTGAACCTATGGAAATGATCAGGTTTTAGCTTTTGCTCTGTTAGTATGGTGCACTATATATAAATAGGAATGCATATGTTGACCCATTTTTCATTACTGGCAGGAAACTTGCTTCATCATGATAAATACTTAATCCAGTGTGCCCTTGAAGACAGCTTGCAAGGCTTGGTGAGAACTTTTCTACCTATATTCATTAGAGACAATGGTCTATGTTTTATTTTTAAAAATTAATATCTTTATTATGAATAATTATATACATTGTATGAGCAAATTTTGTGAAGGTGTCCCCATGTCCCTCCTCTGTGTCCCCTACCCACTGGGGTCCTTCCTCAGTGCACATACTGGATCTGTCCATAGGTTGGGGATTATGAACTGCACCAGAGGTAGCCAGTTTTTTTCTTCCCCCTTTGTACATTGTTGCTGAGGAGGGGGTAATGTCTCTGGGTATTCTCCCCCACCATGACTCTTACATTCTTTCTATGTTTTACTTTTTGTAGTGTCTGTGTGTGGCTTTTGGTGTCAGGATAATGCTGACTTTACAGAATGATTTTGAAGATATTTCTTCTTTACATTATTGGAAGAGGTTGAGAAGAATTAGTGTAAGTTCTTCTTTAGAGATGTTTATTAGAATTCAGTAGTGATTTCATCAGCTTGTAGGTATTTTTTGGATGGTTGGTTTCAATCTCTATCCTCATTCAGATTTCTGAATTCCTGTTCAGATTTTCTGTTTCTTCTGAATTTACTTTTACTGTTTGTGCTTTTTGGAATTTCTACATTTTTTTCTAGGTTATACAAATTGATTAACATATATTTGCTCACAGAAGTCTCTTTGGATGCTGGAGAGATAGCTCAGTGGTTAAAGGCTTTAGCTGACAAAGGCTTATGGCCCAAGGTCCCAATCCCCAATATCCACATAAAGCCAGATGCTTCAAGTGGTATATGTATATAGAATTCATATTTACAGAGGCAGGTGTTCCCGGTGTGTCCATTCTCTCTCTCATAAACAAATAAATATTTATTAAAATCTCTTTGGATCCTTATAAATGTGTTGGTTATAACATCATGGCTTTGTCACTGATTTTATTTTATAACTGACACCATATTTTATTTATTTCCTCTTTATTTCTGTGGTTAATCTAAATATTTTTCAACATTTTTATCTTTTCTAACAATAAACTCTTCATTTTTTCCTTTTCTGTTGTGTTTCTAATCTGAATTTCATTTATTTTGCTCTGATCTTTATTATTTCCTTCCTTCTGCTCATTGTGGCTTTATTTTATTTTTTTTGTTCATTGAAGTATAATGTTATGCTGTTTATTTCAAATTCTTCTTTTTGCTATAAACTTTTGTTACAATAAACATTCTTTTTGGAGCTGTTTTTGCTATATCCCATGCTTTATATATTGTACATCCATTTTTGTTTATTTCAAGATATTTTCTATCATTTTAAAATATTTTTTCTTTGGTCCATTGGTTGCACAAGAGCACATTGTTTAAATTCAATATATCTGTGAGTTTTCTGAAATTTTGCCAGTTGCTGATTTTTTTTCATAGCATGGTGATAGGCAAAGCTACTTGGTGTGAGGTCAATCTTTTTAAGACTTAAAATTTGTTTTATGGATTAACATATTATCTATCATCCATGTGCATTTGAGAAAATGTGCATTTTATTTTCATTGGATGAGATGTTTTTCACATGTTAGGTCCATTCTATAAAGAATAGTTTGTTTCTGATGCCTCCTTATTTCCATTCAATCTAGGTGATCCGTCTACTGTGATGGTGGTGTGCTGTGGTATTGCAATCAATCTCACCCTCCACATCTATTAATCTCTAGCTTTTGAATCAGAAATAACAAATGAGATTAAAACAAAAGCAACGGTAGTTTTATCTGGGTGCTGAATGAATTTTCCAGTCAGTTTACAAATTTAAGTTAGAAACTAAATATTCTAAGGAGGTTTTAGGATTGAGAATTTTATATAAAACTACTGGTTTTACTATGGCCACTTGCTAATTCATGTGTGGCTACTCTGTAATTTCACTCGTTTCTTCCTCCTATAATTTTTGGAACAGAGAAATGTTCCTTGGAGTTAAGCAATTATTGAGAGAGTTAGCAGTGGGGAAATGACACGAAGCAGGTGCTGATAGGGCACCAAATTTTGTGAGTCCATTGACACATTTCTCCCAAGATAGACAGGACATTGGTATTGTCCCAGGACTGTGGGGTGTGGATGCCCTTTTGATAGTCACTTCAGGTCTTACTGGACATAGTACCTGATACACCCCTTGTCATTATCAGCAGCATCTGTAGGGTTAATAAAGGGATTGTTTTCTTTATTTTTGACCACTTTTCCACCACTTTAATTTTTTATTTTATCATCATGTATATGTGGTAGGTTGAATGAAAACGTATGTTTCCATAGCATTAGGTATATTTTATTTTATTTATTTATTTTGATTTAATATTTATTACTCGTTATCATTAATTTAATATTAATTTTAAAATTATTTGCAAGAGGGCTGGAGAGATTGCTCAGTGGTTAAGGCACTTGCCTCCAGTGCCTAAGGCCCAGGTTCAATTCCCCAGGACCCACATAAGCCAGACCCACAAGGTGGCGGCCCTGACACTCTCTCTCTCTCTCTCTCTCTCTCTCTCTCTCTCTCTCTCCTTGAAAATGAATAAAATATTTTAAAAAATTATTTGCAAGAAGAGAGAGGTAGAGAGAGAAAGGGAGAGAAGAGAATGGGAGCACCAGGGACTCTAGCTGCTGCAACTGCAAATAAACTCCAGATGCATTCATGCTTGGTGAATCTGGCTTTATGTGTGTTACTGGGGAATTGAACACAGGTTGTTAGGGTTTGAAAGCAAGCATCTTAACCATTAGGCAATCTATCCAGCCCTGCACTAGGTATCTTTGATTAAGCTTCCTACTTAGTCTTTAGCAGGCTGATCCCTGCTGGATGAGCTATATCATTGGAGGTGGATCTTGAGTCTACCCCTACCAGGTGTGTAAAAAGCGGGTGGAACTCTGCTGGAGGACATGTGTCACTGGAGTGTATCTTGAGTCCAGCCCTACTAGGTGTATAGAGAACCAGTTTGAGCTCTGGCTGTTCATGCTTGCTGGTGTTGGTTCTGCCTCTCTGTGTGGATGTATGATGGAATGTTCGAGCTTCTTCTGCATGGAGCTTCTCCTGGAAACTGTAAGCCTGAAATTAACCCGTTCCGCCAATAATTTGCTTTTGACTATATGTTTTGACTATATGTTCTCAGTAATGAGAATGTAACCACAGAATATGTCTAGATGCTCTGATGTTTGATGCATATATATTTTACAGTTACTTTTTGATTATTTCAGTACTTAATAATTAATTACATAATATTTTTCATATATGTATAGGTCTATTTTTATAGTTATGACTAATCCTGCTTTCATTTAGCTTCCATTTGCATGGGATATTTATTTCCATTTGTTAACCTTCACTCTATATGTGTACATAAAGATAAAGTTAGTCTTGTGTTGGCAGGATATAATTGAGTTTTTAAAATTCAATTTTGCCAATGTTTACCTTTCGAGAGTTTAATCTACTTACATTTAAGGAAATTAAGATGCATGAAGTTGCTACTGTCATTTTGCTAATTATTTTCTTAGTGTTCTATAGATTGTTCTTTTCTTCCTTTCTTGCTGTCTTTCTATTTGGTTAATTTTCTCTACTAGTGTGCTATGATTCCATACTTTTATATTAAAGATATATTTTTATATGCCATCATTATAGTAATAGAATAGGCTGAGTTTTTGCCAGTGAGCTTTGCACTTTTATTTTATCCTTCAGTGTTATGGTTCCAAGCTTGTTGTTGATTCTTTGTGCTGAGCATTGGAGGACACAGGGATATTGGAGGAGTGGTTGTAGACCAGTTTTGTCTCTGAAAACTCTTTACCAATCAGTTTATCCCGAATGTTTGGTAGGACTCACAGATAGACTCTATGTTAAGGTCATTCACATGTTGGCATGGAGTTTGAGTCAGCAGATGAGTGCTTCTTTGCCTACATCCTAGGAGTTGCCTGGATATTATATCCATTGGGATGAATTCATTGATTAGATGCATGGAATTAGATCAGGAGCTTGAGATCTCAAGGGAACACCTACAGCAAATATCTGCAGGAGCTGGCCTGAAGCATGTACTCACAGCGGCCTTTCCTGTGCTAGTGTGGGCTTTAACTAAAACCAAAATACAGTGAAAGGCCAGGACCTCTGTTGGGTCTAGCACCTGGGTCCACTGGCATGGTGCCTGGGTCTTAAGTTCATAGCAGCTGACCTACGTGTTGGGGTTGAAGATTCTGTCCTGAAAATTGAGTCTGCAAGGGTGATTCTGGAGCTTTAGCCTGGAGGATAGCATGAAACTGTGGTCTAGTGCAGTGGGTCTGCATCCTATGCCTGCTGGAGAAGACCTTGGCAGTGTCCAGTTGGAAGTGATGATCAGGATCTTTAGTCCATGGAGATCTGCTGCTTGAATCACAGTAGTTGGCATAGAGCCTGGGGCTGTGGCAGCCTAACTGTGAGCTAGGTAGATGTGTACTTTTAACATTGGGGTTATTGTTCCCTGAGAGAAAGTAGAATAGATGTCATAGTGTTTCATGGGTAGGGTACTCGATGCCAGTACTGCCAGACTAATATAGTTCTTGAAGGTCCTGTGAAGGTAGACCAAATGGATCCCCAACTGAGGGTTTTGTAGAAATTGGGAGTGTGCCAGATTTGTAGAGGACAGTCTTTTCATATTCGAAACAAAACGTGGAGGATGCAATTTAATGGTCCATCTGGTTTCATTGTGATGTGTGTGTTGCTGAAACACCACCAGCTCATTACAGTCTGCTTGGCCATGCTTCCAGACTCCCCACTAAGATGGTGTTTTAGCAAAAATTAATAACATGTGTTGACATTAACTTGCTGAAATAAAAAAGTAATTTTTTGTTGGACATTTGTGTGTTATGTTCATGGGTGATAAGCTTCTGTTTAAAAGAAAATGAAAAAAATGCTTTTTCAAAAACAACTAAGGCTTAGTCTTCTATTGGCTATGTTTCTCGGGTCATGAATGCCTCAGTAACCAGTATATTCCAGATGTCTGCTTTTAATTATTTTTAAGAGCTGATCATGTTGACTGCTGACTTGGAGTTTCATGGGGAAGGAAGGACATGGTAACTGAAATAATTTTACTTGATTTGTTCTCTTTTAGAGGGTCTTTTCCTCATTCTTGCAATAAACAACATTAAGCTTTATGTTGGTATGGCTGCATAAAACTGAATCAGTGGATTCATGGGGTGTTTTCTAAATGTTCAGCTTTGCTTGGAGCTGCTAGAGGTGACTGGTTCTGAAGGGAGTAAGGCCATGAGTGTTAGGTCTAGCCTCGTTTTGTGTGCAGCTGTGAAGTTTGCAACTGGGTCTTAATTTCTCTTCATTTGTGATTTTGTTTCTCAGTGTAAGAAGTGCTTTGGTGTCATGTGTGATTGCTCTATAAGCAATCTGGAAACCTATTTAAGAAAAGGAAATGGAAGAAAAGAGTGTAGTTATATTCTTCACTAGATCATCCAGTATCTGGGCCATCATGTGAATCGAGGTAGTGGTTTCTGCTATCAGCACTGGAAAGGTAATTCCATGGTCTGTGTGTCTCTTGAGGTTCACTTCAGCAAGCCTTCCCTTAGTGCAGTGCTGTTCAGGGTTCTTCAGATGACACTGCAGTCATTCTCTGAATTGTTGTTATCACTCTGGGTTTACAGGTCTGGAAGTGAGGAGACAGGTTTGGCAGTATGTTGCAGGTTAGACATGTCACAGGTTGAGGTGGGCTTTGATATAGGATGTGTCTAGTTTCACTATATGTCCTCCCATGAGGCAGAGATAACTTGACTTCCTCTAAAGATACACACAACTTATTTTTTTCTGAGAAAGTTGTTCATGTGTTTATGAGATAGGGAAGAACAGCAATTGTATGGGAAAGGATGTGGGATAGAAAGAGAGTAGAAGGCATTACTGGTGTAATTTTTAACGGGAAATTTGCTAAGTCTAAGAAGCTGGAAATCTCAGAACTACAGTGACTGAAGTTGAAGGCCTGGGAACCCCCAAAAGACACTGATGTGAGTCCACATTTAAACACTGAAAGATTTGGAGTCTGATGACTAGGGTTGATGATAAATAAGTAAATAATAAACAAACAAACAAACAAAAAGTCAAAATGTACACAACTCCAAATGATAATTGTTTTTAAAAAATATTTTATTTATTCATTTTCAAGCAGAGAAAGAGAGAGAAAGAGGAGAGAGAGAGAGAGAGAGAGAGAGAGAGAGAGAGAGAGAGAGA
>PVHP010018241.1:0-33433 GCA_004024765.1 Zapus hudsonius | reverse complement strand
TTACCTAGATTCTATTTTTAGTAGTCTCCCAGTCACACGCTCCCATAGTGCATCTTGTTTTGGGAGCCCAAAAGTACGGGATCCGGTGCCTATCGCCCTGAATCCCTAGTTCCAAACAAGGAGTCCCCCTCACTGAGTGGAAAATTGGTCGAATTTGAAAGCTGTTGATTGTCTCCCCCAGGCCGAGGCTCCTCCATTACACCAAGTGTTCCTTTGTTGGTTCGCTGTTCCCTCCCAGTAGGAGGTGTGGTCAGCCTACTCATGGCCGCAGATTGTGTTTCGTGTCAATCGTCTCTGTTTACTCCAGCTGTCGTTGATCAGTTTCCCCTGGCAGCCTGTGCAGTGCCTTCCAGCACTACACTAACTGCCTTCTGGGGGCTGGATATCATTCTGGACGTTTAAGGGTTTCTCGATGCTGATCAATGCAGTCTGTGGTTTCTTCAGTAACAGGGTTTTGCCTCAGGCCTGGGGAAAGCACTCAAGAGCTTTGACAGAATTCTGTCTTGTTGTTGGAATCTCATGAGTCACTTTGGTCAACATGAACCTGGAGCTCCTTTTCTGTCAGACTGGCCGGCTTGCAAGGCCCAGTGACTCCAGTCTCTGCTCCTGACAGACCTGGGGATATTGAGTGTGTGGCCAGGCCCGGCTTCTTGCACGGTGCTGGGGAATTGAATTCAGGGTGGATCAGGCCCTCTCAGACCCCCATTCTTGCCCCGCAAGTACTCTGTAGTCCAACATTAGTCATTTTTAAGTGTATAGATAATAGTGCCAAGTGTTCTTAGGTTGTTGGAGAACAGATCTTTAGAACTTTTTCATTTTGTAAAATGAGAGTAACTAAACCATTAAATTCATTGTTCATTGTTTCTTGTCCCTCAGCCCCTGGAATCACACTTCTACTTTCTGTGCCTTTGAGTGTTACTGCTTTAGATTCCCCCATATACAGTGTTTGTCTTTTTGTGAGACTGGCTGATTTCAGTTTGCATATGTCCTCAAAACTTAATCTATTTTGTAATATATGACAGGATTTTCTTCTTTTAAAAACTTGAATAAAGCCAGACATGGTGGTGCACACCTTTAGTCCCAGCACTCAGGAGGCAGAGGTAGCAGGATCACCATGGGTTCGAGGTCACCCTGAGACTACATAGTGAAGTCCAGGTCAGCCTTGGCTAGAGTGAGACGCTGCCTCGAAACACCTGGAATAAGCCGGACATGGCACATGCTCTACTACAGCTTTAGTCCTAGCACTCCAGAGGCTGAGGTAGGAAGATCTCATGTTTGAGGGCAGCCTAGGGCTACAGAGTGAGTTCCAAGTCAGCCTGGGTTAGAGTGAGACCCTGTCTCAAAACGAATAAAACCTCCAAACAACAGACCTGAATAAATTGGGCTGGGGAGATGGCTCAGTGGATAAACATGCTTTATCATGCATACATGATTACCTGGGTTTGGATCCTCAGAGCCGCATGAATCCAGTGTGCATCCAACAGGAAGGGAGGGAGACAGAATCCCAAGTTTATAGGCCAGCTCACCTTGTGAGCACAGTGGTGAACATGAGAGACTCTGCTCCAAGTAATGTGGAAGGTGAGGACTGACAACCGAGTTGTCCTCTGACTTCTGCGTGTGTGCCATGTCATGACACCTACACTGTCACCCACGAGCATTCACATGTGCACACACATCACACGGGAAAACCACACCTCCCCCCCCAAAAAAAAAAACACCTGAAAAACAAACAGAACCTGAATAAAGTTCCATCACACATGTTCATTTTTTTTTCAATCCATTCATCCATTGGGTTGCTTGCATTTCTTGGCTCTTGTGAACAAAGCTGTGGTAGACTCACGTTGCAAATATCTCTTTCCCAGAAGTGAGATATCATTTTATGACATAAGCAAATATTCTGTAGGTTAGTTGTATAACTTTAAAAGCAAACATTAATTAAAAATTCAGTATTTGAAGAAAAATTTCATAGTGGTAGTTTAAAAAAATCCACCCTTTTAAAATTATACAAAACACACTTCATTGATTTTACAGTGATTTTGCATAATTTCAACTGGGGAATCAAATGAATTGGCAAGGAATATTTTGTGTCATTGTGCACTATGAATTCTAGTCTTCCTATTTTTGCATTTCTGCATAGTAACTACTCTGAGGTTAGAACATCTTTAAATTCTAAGTTACAGTTACACTGTAAAGTTGTCATTTTTATTCTCTTTGAAATGAAAGTTATTAAATAGGAAGTTCGTTTTGGAGAAATAGTGTTTTAAGAAGTTTATTTATTTACTTTTTTGATTGAGACAGAGTTTCATGTAGTCCAGGCTGGCCTTGAATTTACAATGCAGTCAAGGATGGCCTTGACCTATCTTCCTGCCTTCACCTCCCAAGTGTACCACCATGTTCACCTAGGAAGAACGTCTTCATAACATTGTAGATGTGACTTTATTTGCTCCTTCCACTCAGTATTGCTGCCTTTGTTTACAACACTTTGCAGATTTAAGGCAAGAGCTAGCAGTTCGGGAACGACAACAGGAAGTGACCCGGAAATCAGCTCCCAGTTCTCCGACTCTAGACTGTGAGAAGATGGATTCTGCTGTCCAGGCCTCACTTTCCTTGCCAGCGACTCCTGTTGGCAAAGGAACAGAAAACAGTTTTCCTTCACCAAAAGGTTTGTCATGTCTCTCTCTTTGGGGCTGTGTTAATTCCAGAGAGTTTGCTGATGTAGCAGTGGCTGCTAAGGAATAAGCCATAATTGCAATTGCAAAGTTTGACTTTAGTGATATGTGAAGCAAGGGAGTACCTGTTTTCCTGGGTCACTCACGCTCTTTAGTCAAGAGCAACTTAAGATTTGAAAAATTTTGAGTTTCATTTTTAATTTCCTTCTTAGTTTGAGTCTTTTAAAAATTAATTTAAAATTTTTCTTTATTACACATGTTGAGTTTTGGTTAAGACTCCCTCTCCCCCTCCTCTGCATCATATCCCTACCCCCCACTACCCTGCTTCTGCCCTCCCACCTCAGTATTCCCCCTTTGACTTTCCTATCACTTAAGATCTGCTATCATTTTGGAGCGGCTAGATAGACCCTGAGAAGGTAATCCCAAAACTTGCTCAATCCAGTTTGTTTAGGCAGCTGGCAGGATCATGTCTCAGCTCCCTCCGTGACCCAGTTTCTTCCCTTCCAAACCAAAGCTGTCTACTTGCCCCTCTTGAAATACAGGCTTCCTTCTTTCAGTGTGATTCTGGGTAGTTCGGACAGCTTTGTATATGCGCCACTAGCCACATGTGACTGTTAAACTTATGTTAATTTAAATAAAGTAAAATGTAAAATTCAATTTCTTATTTGCATTAGTCACATTTCAAGCAAGCAACTAGTTTTGGACTTTCTATGAGGTGAAATTACATGTAGTGTGTGCAAATACCATGTAGTCATAAAGGTGCTAATTGCTGAGTTACTGCTTGCTGTAGCCATAGAGCAGATATATATATATATAGATCATATCAGTCATCAGAAACTTTCATTGTCAGTTTTTAGAATAGTTATTTCTATATTTTAACACTTCACAATTATTGAAATCTCAGGGCTAATAGAATTTTTTTTTTTTTTTTGTGATACTGGGAATTGAGCCCAGGGCTTTTGTATGCTAGGCACATGCTCTACTACTGGCTATATTCCTATAGCTCTAAAGTTTTGCTTTTATGCTATCAACTAGAATTATATAGGTAGTGTCTAAAAACTCTTTAGTTCACGAATCATAGCAATCAAAAGCCTGTTAGTTGACACTTGAATGCAGAGTGTGTTCTTTTTTTTGCTCATTGGAGTTTTTATTCAGGGACTTGGGGAATCAGCAGGATGTGCAACCCACTCTGGCGCAGAATTGGCTATCAACCTAAGGCACTGATATTTACCCGGAGTTTTAAACTAGAGCTTATTGTAGGAAAGCTTCCATGCCCTGGGTCCCTGCAGTTTGGTGACATGCAAACCAGCACAGGAGTGTTGAGAAGCACATGATTAGAGAAATAAGTGGCAAGGCCGAGGAGCTGATCTCTGTAGGGGACTTCCATTCCAGTTTAGTTTATGATGTGTATTCCTGAAATATACTTAAGGTAACATGTGTGGGCTCATGGCTTAGCTGGTTAAGCACCTGTCTAGTAGTTAAGGTAACTCACCTCAAAAGCACAGATTTAATAGTATCTAAAACACAAACATTGATAATAGGGAGACATGAGATTTAAAATTTCCTATCCAGAAAAGCATGACCATTTGTTTATATCACATTGGCATCTTATTATATGTTCAATATTGGAATCTCATAGCAAATAAGATTAGAAAAAGGAAAATAATCCCTCTGTAAAATGTCTATCAATTTATTTTAAAGTATTCATTTTCAAGCAGAGATACAGAGAGAGAGAGAGAGAGAGAGAGAGAGAGAGAGAGAGAGAGAGAGAGAGAGAGAGAGAGAGAGAGAGAGAAACAGCAGGGCCACCACCTTGTGGGTCTGGCTTATGTGGGTCCTGGGGAATTGAACCTGGGGCCTTAGGCACTGAAGGCAAGTGCCTTAAGTGCTGAGCCATCTCTCCAGCCCTCAATTTTATTTTTATAAAATACTTTATTTAGGGCTGCACATGGTGGCATACACCTCTTTAATCACAGCACTTGGGAGGCAGAGGTAGGAAGATCCCTATGAGTTCAAGGCCACCCTGAGACTACATAGGGAATTCCAGGTCAGCCTGGACTAGAGCGAGACCCTACCTTGAAAAAAAATGTATATATGTATTTGCAGAGAGGGAATGGATATGCCAGGGCTTATGTCACTGTTAACGAACTCCAGACACATGAGCCACTTTGTGCATTTGCTTTTATGTGGGTTCTGGGGAATTAAACCCAGGCAGGCAGGTGTCGTTAACCATTGAGCCATCTCCCCCCCCCTTTTAAAATGAGGAATTTGGTAATAACTAAAGAGGGAAAGTACTTTCAGGCATGTTTTAAAAAGAAGCTAAAATTCTAGTTGTATCTCTAATATGTCTTAACTACTATAAAAGAATTTTCATTGAGTTAACATCTCTTTACTGATGCCAGAGCTTGCTGTTTTTGTGAGCTGGGACGAGTCCATGGTCTCTGCTCTGTTTATGTGGTTCCGGGAATTCGAACTCAGGTAGTCTCAGGTTCCCTCAGGCCTTCATGCTTGCACAGGAAGTGCACATTAACAGTTGAGCTATCTTTTCGAGCCTGTCCACTTCAGTTTTGGAGACAGGGTTTTTCAGTGAACTTGGAGCTCACTGATTGTCTAGATGGCTAGCCTGCAAGTCCTAAGGATGCTCCTGTCTCCACTTCCCCAGTGCTAGGGTTGCAGGTAGTGTGCCCTGGCATTTATGTGGGCGCTGGGATCCAAACTCGGGCTCTTGTGTGTTTGTGGCAATCGCTTGACTCACTGAGCGTCTATTTCCTCAGCCTCAATATTTATTTATTTATTTATTTTATTTTGTTTTATTGAGGTAGGGTTTCACTCTAGTTCAGGTTCACCTTATAATTTTATTTAAATTTTTATTTTTATTTTTTTGCTTTTTCAAGGTAGGGTCTAGCTCTAGCCCAGGCTGACCTGGAATTCACTCTGTAGTCTCAGGCTGGCCTTGAACTCATGGCAATCCTCCTACCTCTGCTTCCTGAGTGCTGGGATTAAAGGCGTGCGTCACCATGCCTGGCTTTAAATTTTTATTTATTTATTTTTAAAATATTTTTATTTTCAAGAAGAGATAGAGAAAAGAGAGACGGACAGAGAATGGCACACCAGGGCCTCTAGCTGCTGCAAATGAACTCTAGATGCATGCACCCCTTTGTGCATTTGCTTTACGTGGGCACTGGGGAATTTAACTCAGATTGTCAGGCTTTGTAGGCAAGCACCTTAACTATTGAGTCATCTTTCCAGCCCATAATTTTATTTTTTAAACAAAATTTTCAGTGGGTTGGGAATGTAACTCATTTGGTAGAGTGAAGCCTTGATTTTTGATCCCACCATATAACTGGGCCTGTGGTACCTGTCTATAATCCTAATATTTGGGAGGTAGTTGCAAGGAGGATCAGAAGTTTGTCATTGTTGACTACATAGTGAGTTCAAGGCCAGCCTGGGCTGTATGAGACCCTCTCAAAAAAAAAGCCGGGCATGGTGGCGCACGCCTTTAATCCCAGCACTTGGGAGGCAGAGGTAGGAGGATCACCATGCGTTCAAGGCCACCCTGAGACTACATAGTGAATTCCAGGTCAGCCTGGGCTAGAGTGAGACCCTACCTTGAAAAACCAAAAATAAATAAATAAATAAATAAAATAAAATAAAAGTTGGGGCTGGAAAAATAGCTCAGTGTTACCCCCCCCCCCCAGGTAGGGTCTCACTCTACTGACCCTACCTCGAATTGCAAAGTACAGCTGACCTGGAATTTACTATGTAGTCTCAGGGTGGCCTCAAACTCAAAGGCGTACGCCACCACGCCCAGCTAGCTGTGTTTAAAGGTGCTTGCTTTTAATGCCTGATGGCCTGGGTTGATTCCACAGAATTTAGGTACAGCCAGATGCACAAAGTGGTACATGCATTTGGAGTTTGTTTGCTCTCTCTTATTCTCTCTTTCTGCAAATACATAAATAGATAAAGTAAGGTACCTCGAGCACTCTGTGCAGATTGCTGATGTTGGTAGTATTTGGTGGTCCACTTTGTTAGTGTCTCTGAGACACTCTGTCCAGCAGTTCTGTTTTTAGGAACTCTAGAAATCCTTGTCTAGATGTTTAAGGATTTTGTCCTTACTTCATTGTTTGTAATAATGAAAAATTAATGTAGTCTAAATTACCTGTCAATTGTAGAATGTTTACACTGTCTCCACTCCATACTTTATCTGTACTTTGCAAATAGTGTGTTGATTTTGCTTTGACTATTTCCTGCTTTGTAGCATCAACAGAACTCGAATGTAAGGGGAGCTGCTAATGTCATCACTCTCCTTTTCTTTCCCTGTAGCTATACCAAATGGTTTTGGAACCAGTCCATTAACTCCTTCTGCTAGGATATCAGCACTAAACATCGTGGGGGATCTCTTACGGAAAGTAGGGGTAAGCATTCAATTATTTACCACTAACTATTTCCACTGCCGAGTTAGCATTGAGTTGTTTCTGTCCTGTGCTAAGCTCCACATTTAAGTGGAAAAGCACAAACTCAGTCAGTGATGAGCTGACCCTGCTTAGTCCAGATAAACACCTCCATGCTGGCCTTTGATGCCTTTGGAAGGAAGGGCCTGGGCTCTGAGGTTTCCTGCTGGCAATCTTCAACCCTTGGCTATAACATACTTCTCTAACCCTGTTCTTTCACACCATCTCCCATCCTCCAGTCTGTTCCCTCATCCTTTATTTTGTGGATGATAATATTTGACTTGTGTCATTGCTCACCACTTGTTTTTATCCTGGTTTTATTGCTCTTGGGCCACTTCAACTTCAGGACCTCCTTCTTGGTGCCAACCATGTATTCTTGAATACTTTGTCTTTTGAAATAAGAAACTATTTTGTTTTGCTTATTCGGGTGTTTTTTTTTTTGAGATGGCATCATGCTGGTCTCAAACTCATGGATGTAAGTGATCTACCTTCTCCGCTTCCCAAGTAGCTGAAAAATGATAAGTGTGTGCCACTGCGCCCTGCTTCTTGTTCAGGTTTCACTGTGTTTAATACCTCCCACATTGGCCTACCCTGTCTATCAAGTAGTGCTCTGTGTGTTGATGGGAAGAGTTTATTTCACCATTTATGGTGGACAAGGCATGAAACAGTCAGGAAGTAGAGAGCCATGAATGCTTACGCAGCTCACTTTCTCCTTTTTGTTTATTCTGGGACCCCTAGTATGTGGAATGGTTCCATCCACAGTTAAGGTGGGTCATCCCATTCCAATTAGCCTAATTTTGAAACTTCCCTATAGATAAGCCAGAGATTTGTCTCCTGCATGATTCTAGATTTAATCAAGTTGATAGTTGAGATGAACTTTGTAGATGTGCCTATTTTCTAATTAAAGCAAAAAATACAAGAAATTTAACTCCTCCCAACCCAGTTTTCACTTCATTCAATCATTTGTTCATTTATTTGTATTGTGGGTGGAATCCAGGACTTAACACAGATTGTACACTCTACTCCTGAGCTCTTTCCCCAGCCCTAAGTAACTTTCTTAAATTTTTATTTCTTGGGCTAGAGAGATGGCTCAGCGGTTAAGGCATTTGCCTTCAGTGCCTAAGGCCCTCGGTTCAATTCCCCAGGACCCACATAAGCCAGACCCACAAGGTGGTGGTTCTCTCTCTCTCTCTCTCTGCTTGAAAATGAATAAATAAAATATTAAAATTTTTTTTTAATTTCTTAATTTATTAGACTATTTTAAATCCCTATTCTCTCCTTCCCCTCACCCCACTGCACCTTCTTTGCTACTGTGGGTGTGTATTTACAAGTCCCGGAATGACATTCTTCAGAACATCTCATAAGATCATTATTTCTGTGTCTTACTATTTTACTAGCTCATTGTACTTTTGTCATAAGAAGCATGAAGAAAATGAAATTTAGTATGTTTTTTATTTATTTTATTATTATTTTAAAAATTATTTGAGAGAGAATGAGAGAGAGAAAGAGGCAGACAGAGAGAGAAAGAGAATGGGCACACCAGGGCCTCCAGCCACTGCAAATGAACTCCAGACACATGTGCCACCTTGTGTATCTGGCTCTCTGTGGGTACTGGGAAATTGAACTCGTGTCCTTCTGCTTTGCAGGCAAATGCTTTAACTGCTGACCCGTCTCTCCAGCTCATGATTTTTATTTATTTATTTGTTTGTTTGTTTGTTTTTGTTTTTCGAGGTAGGGTCTCACTCTAGCCCAGGCTGACCTGGAATTCTCTGTGTAGTCTCAGGGTGGCCTTGTCTAAATGAATTCTTTCTTTATTTTTTTAATTTTTATTTTTTTATGAATTCTTTTTTAAAAAAATATTTATTCATTTTCAAGCAGAGAAATACAGAGAGGTAGAGAGAGGGAGAGAACACCAGGGCCACCATCTTGTGGGTCTGGCATATGTGGGTACTGGGGAATTGAACCCGGGGCCTTAGGCACTGGAGGCAAGTGCCTTAACTGCTGAGCCATCTCTCCAGCCCTAAATGAATTCTTAAAGTGAAATGTATGATATCTGTGAATTTTTTTAACCTGTGGATTTCTAATACTGTCATCTTATGAATAACAAGAATGACCTTTTTTAGATGCCATGGGCTATATTTTCCCTTTTTTGGGGGGTGGATTTGATTTGGGCAAAATATTGAAGGGAAAGAGGTATTTAGGGATGCCTTTGTATGGAAATAGTCTTTTTATTCCTTCTGTTTGTTGGTAGTGTCTGCACATGCCAACTGTTGTGACAGGTGCAAAGTAATGGTACTCAATTCAGAGGTAAATGCTAACGGTTCAGTATCATCTGAGGGCACCACTCAGGAAGCCTCCCTCCCCTGCCTCCCCCCAAAGTCACAGAAGTAAAATGGCTTCATTTCATGTGAGGTTATAAATACATCCATCCTGATGGAGTGGAGAAAATAAATAACTGAAGAATCTGGAGTTGACTATATTAAAAACATTCTCAAGTGATGTTTTTGGGGTCTTTGTAGTGCTTGCTTTCCCCTTTCCCCAAATCTCGACCAACAGTCTACAGCTTAACAAATAATGGATGGAGTTGAGAGGTCTGGGGTCTGTCTCTGTGTTTTACTTAGTTGTAAAGTGTGGATTATGTCCGAGTCCCTCAGTGATAGAGAGGGGTAAGATTTCTGAGATCATTGGAAAGGTCGTCGGCTTACATGTTCCCTTGTTCTGCTAAAAAGGTGACTAATTATGGCTTAACTACCTACCATTATCTTGGATGGTAAGGGTTGAAGCTAGAAACAGAAATGGTTTGAAATTCAATTTTGCTGTACAGCTTCTGTTTTGACACCCAGGTTTTTCCTTCTTTTGTAGGCTTTAGAATCCAAATTAGCAGCTTGCAGGAATTTTGCAAAGGACCAGGCATCACGAAAATCCTATATTTCAGGGAATGTTAACTGTGGGGTGATGAATAGCAATGGCACAAAGTTCTCACGGTCAGGGCACACATCTTTCTTCGACAAAGGGTAAGTAAAATCAGTTTTGTAGTGGTAAGGTTACATTATTATGAGCTTACTGAAGTCTTGAGATGGTAAACTCAGTTTGATAAATGTACCTGAAGCCTGTTCTCATTTAAGTCTTGGGGGACAGAGATCTGTTATTGACTTCTGGTCCCTGTGGAGTCTGTTGCTCTTGGAACCTACAGAGTTTGTCTCTTGGAAGGTAATAATATTGGGCTCAGGAGAGTCTACCAGTATTCTGTGGGCCTTGTTCTCCCAGTGCTTAGAACTTGGGAGACTCAGCAAATCCTTTTAAGGGTAGAAGAGAACATGGCAGTTATGTGTATGCAAACTCTGTAGCAGACAGACCTTTCATTTGAAGATTTTTTGAAAAACACAAAGCCCTAAAATATTTAGACACTGCACCAAATACAGTTGAAATACAACTTCTGTAAGAAGTGAAGATTTTAAAGAAGGATTTTAATATTGAAGTAGTGATACATCCTTAGAGCAAAACAATTCCGTCAGTGTAGTTTCTGTGAAGTAAACACTTTCCTGTTACCACACTATCTTCCCATTCCTTAGTTATTCTTAAGAATGTAAATCAGATTTTTATGCATCTGCTACAATATTTTTTTGCAAATAACTGTGAGATTTTATACTTTAAAAAATGTTCAGCAACATGCTATCATGATTTATGTTTGTCAGTGTATATGTATAAGGAACTAGTTGACCTATGGTCTGGGATACTGACCATGTAATTGTCACTGGAGCAGCAATCAAGGCCCTCCCAGTCCCTGATGTTGCGTTGTGAGTTTTATAGGCACTTCGTCGTGAAAATAATACAGCGACAACCCTACAAATTCCATATATACATACACATACACATACATATTTTGGTTTTTCAAGGTCGGGTTTCACTCTAGCCCAGGCTGACCTAGAATTCACTATTGTAGTCTCAGGTCTCACAATATTTTTGTATCCTCAGTTATTCTGGCTTGTTTATGGAAGTCCTGATTATATATATAGCCCACTTAAAACAGGTCTTGTGGGGCTAGAGAAGTGGCTCATTGGGCCAGAGTGCTGTTGCTGCCCAAGCAGGAGGAACTAATGATCCCCAGCACCCATGTAAAACGGTGGGCATGGGCTGAAGAGATGGCTCATCGGTTAAGGCCTTTGCCTGTAAAGTCCCAACAACCTGGTTTTGAATCTCCAGTGCCCATGTAAGCCAGGTGCACAAACTGGCACATGTATTTGGTGTTTGTTTGCAGTGGCCAGAGGCCCTGATGTACCCATGCATATGTTCTCTCTCTCCCTTTCTCTTTCTCTGCCCGTTCGTTTGTCTATGTGTGTCTGCAGCTCTCTGCTTGCAAATGAAGAGATTAAAAAAAGGTTTGGCATGGCCACGTACTGTTGTAACCTCAGTGCTGAATGGGAGCTCCCTGGTCAGCTAGTCTAGAGTGAAGCAGCACAGGCTCCAGGTTCAGTGGGAAAACCCTGTCTCAAGGACAGAAGAGTGAGAGAGGAGGGTGCCTGCAGTCCTCCATACACTGTGCAGCTGCTGTGCGTGTAGCGCACACATCCAAAAGGGAGGTGCTCCTGTCCTGTCCATCCCTGTGCTGCTGTGTTCTGCCTTCTCTCTGTGTTTGAGACAATTCTGCCCTGACATACACATTTCAGTAAGGACATGAAACGCACATTCTAAAATAGATCAGTATATTGGGTTGGGGAAGTGGCTCAGTGGTTTAAGGCATTTGCCTGTAAAAGCCAGCTGACCTGGGTTCCATTTCTTAGCACTCATATAAAGTTCATGTACACACATGAGCAGATAGAGGAAATAAAAAAATCAATATTGAAATCAGAACTCTAATAACCCTTAAGGTTCCTTAGATGGGGCAAATATAAAACTAATTTTTCTCAGGCTTAGGAGTTTCAGGCAAACTTTGGGGGAGTTGCCCCTGTGTTTGAACTCTGATGGCACATAGGGTGAATGGGATCTACTTTAGAGTAGTCATTTCCCTTAAATGCTATGGAGGAAGTTTAGAGATGTCTGCAGTAGTGTTGGAAACTGTCTAATTATTTTTTCCTGAAACTTGTAATTTTCTCCAATAGGGTAGTTATTATTCTCTCTCTGGAATCCTATTTCTTGGCAGGCCACAGGCATCTTTCAACGTGAGAACAGGCATGAACCAGAGGTGGATTGGTTGGAGAAGGGGCCCTTGTGGATGGGACATGGCCAGGGTGAGGGAGGAATGACTGTCATTTAGGCTTACTGCTCTTGCCTTGCTTCTCTCGGAGCGTCAGAGCAGGGCTCCTGGTGGGGGTCACTCAGTGTAGGCCGAACACAGGAGTGGTGCTGGCTTCTCTGCCTGAGCTCCTGCTCCCAGAGCAGCTGAAATGCATTGTAGCCAATTGAATGGGAAAGGGGCTTCCTGACAGAACCTGTGATCGTTGGCACTTGTATGTCGGTTTTAAATTATGCAAATGTTTTATTGTACTGTTTGAGTTAAGAATAAAGAAAATGAAGGACAATCTGCCAGGTCTCGCCTAGTATTTCTCTTCTGGTCAAGAATGGAAGTTAAAACCAGAAGAAAGCTGACCTGCAGGTAGGGTTTGGTCTGCCGAGACCCCTTCCGGAAACTTCAAGCCGGTGCAATGGAGACAGGTTCCCAAAAGAAGAGGAACTGCCCCGGAATGCACTGCACAGCAGAGGAGACAAAGGGAAGGAAGCAGGACTGAAGGGAAGGTGTGGCAGGCTGGAGACAGCTCTGCAAGCCGCGATTTCACCATAGCTGCTCAGAGAGCAGACGCTAACTAGAGAAGGTGCTTTATTCTGTGGACTGGCCTTTGGTCACAAGTTTGGTGTATCTGTCAGGTGGATTGTATATACACACAGAAGTACTGACCTGCTGTTACTTTAGCGATCCTGCTAGTTGCTGCATTCTGGAGGGTAGCACTTTTGAGGGTTGGCTGTGCTTCTGCTTCTTGCTGCTTGGTTTCCTTGTTTGGTCTGTCTGGCTCTTTACTCTGGGCTCTCTTCTGCTCACCTATTGACTGGATAAAAACAGCTGTAAAAGGAAGGAAGCAACCCAGTTCACAGATCCATTACTAAATCCGGCAGGTGGAAGAGGAGGAAGCCAAACTTTGTATTTCAGCATGGGACAAGCCCTCCCCTCATGAAGCCCTGTGCTGTAACACTTTTTTGCCTCTTGCTCCTGAGGAATCAGTCTGTGGTGCTATTGCTGTAGCTTACTAGTGGAACTGGAGACTAATAGGAAGGTGTTCTTGAGGTTCTTGAGGTTTGTGTGCATGGTCCATTCACCTTCCTACTCTCACAGCCTTCAGATGCCTCATAAGACTACACCTCATCTAGCACATCGCATTGTAAGATTCAGAAGCATTTGATAAATTTTAAGTTATCTCAGGACTTAGATGTATGGAAGGATTTTGGCCGGGGGTGGTTGCACGCAGCTATAATCTCAGCACTCAGGAGGCTTAGGTAAGAGGATCATTGTGAATTCTAAAGCCAGCCTGGGCTGCAGAGTGGGTTCCAGGCCAGCCTGGGCTAGTGTGAGACCATACCTCAAAACAAAACAAAATCAAAATTTAGGTAGTCCAGTCCCTCAAGTGCAGACTTGACCTCGCTTTCTACTACCATTGATAGAGCCCTTCCCAGCCAGAGGATACAAAGTTGGGTGGGGTGTAGTTATTTGAATTTGCTCTAAAACATTTTTTTCCTTCTGTAACTTTAGTTTTCATGTATGTATAAGTTGCCCTGTGTTTGTAAGATGTGTACTAATTTTAGGGCATGGTGTAAAATTATGTGAAAATGTTTAATATTTTTTTCCTTTTTTTATTAGGCAAGAAAAAGTCATATTTCCTACGTTGTTCATGGGTAACTGAACTTGTTTGCTGTGCTCTTTCCCTCTTTATTAATTTTGGTGTGTGGTGGAAGACACATTAACAAACTGGTATACTAACTGCATGGGGCTGATTCAGCCTTAACCAGCTTCTAGGCCCCGAGTTTTCAAGATCCTGTTTCACTTGATGGTACATCATTGCATCAGTGGCCCTGTGATCTGTTCGAGATATGTGTGAGATGCTTGCCTGCAGCTCCAGCTAGTTGGGAGGCTAATGCAGGAGGATTGTTTGAACCCGGGAGTTCAGGTCAGCTTGGGCAATATAGCAAGGCTCTTATCTCAAAGAAGCAGAACAAAACAGCACTGCAGTGTTCCTGGATGGCTGTGAGAGCCTGCCTGGTGACATTCCCCATACAGGTCAGGGGGATGCCAGAGTTGAGGGGCGAGAGTTATTGCCAGGCTCTTGGATCACATTTAACTGTCTTCATGGGGATGAGGTTCCTTCTGTCCTGCACTTGCTTCTGTTTGCTCTGGTCAGGAACAAATGATAATGGATTCACTTGCCTTAGTGCTCACTCTTGCATTCCCAGATTAAACTGGGATGATAGATGATAGGATGTGTGTCAAATCTGCCCTCCATTTCAGGACTGCTTGGTGGTCTGGACAGAGGACTAGAGCTGTGGCGATGCTCTAAGCTTTGCTTATCAGTTGAAATGAGTGGGTGGGGGGCTGGGTTATGAGTCAGCTCAGGCTGCTTTCCTTTTCTTGATGTTGCCCTGTCTGGCATGTGACCTCTCTTCTCTGACAGATTAGTTGCTGTTTTCCTCCTGCCTGGCTTCTAATGATGTATTAGCTTTTTATTTTTATGCTCCTGCTATTGCCATTTTAAAACTGACCACAGCACCTTCTCTAGTTAGCGTCTGCGCTCTGAGCAGCTGTGGTGAAATTGAGGCTTGCAGAGCTGTCTCCAGCCTGCCACGCCTTCCCTTCAGTCCTGCTTCTGGGCAGTTCCTCTTCTCTTAGGAACTTGTCTCTATTGCACAGGCTTGAAGTTTCTGGAAGGGGTCTCGGCAGACCAAAACCTTACCTGCAGGTCAGCTTTCTTCTGGTTTTAACTTCCATTCTTGACCAGAAGAGAACTGCTAGGCGAGACCTGGCAGATTGTCCTTCATTTTCTACCAAGTCAAGATTTCCAGTTCCCTCCACAGAGAGAAATTTCTTACCTGGCTCTGGTTGACAGGTTGCTTTCCCCACTAAAGCTGATCTGCACTGGGACTACCAATGACACTGCTAGCTGAGTGGCTGGTGACTGGAGGAGGCCAGGAAGGAATGGTTCCTGGACTGTGGCTCAGCTCTCTCCCCACTGACAAACAGCTCAGTCAATGACTGAATCTTTTCTTGCTTTGCTTTCTTGCCCTAACAGTGAGTGACCTTAGACTTGCTGTCCCTTAATCCTGCACGTGGAATCACCCTGGTCATTACTGCTTTTGTACACCCCAGGGGATCATGTACCAAATTCTTGGCAACCCACAGTGTTCCCCTCTTTGCTGATTTTTGGGGGCTGTCTGTACTATAGCTTGACCTGCTAGAATACTCTGTGAGGTCAGGAAATGGGCTTCCATGTTGGATTCTGAGGTGTCTAGAGGTGTGGGGGACTCTAGGACAGACTTGACGAGACAGGTGAGCACCACACTGGCAAACGGGCTTTGGCTCTAGTCCTCTGAGCCACTGGGGAAGGATGACAATGTGTTGGAAGCTCATCAGGCATCCCCTCAGCCCTACGAAGCAAAGTGAAATGGAGGTTGTTCACCCCAGAAGTAGAACACAAGGTTCAACAGGGAGGGAGTGCACAGCAGAGTTCTTCCCGATGCTCTTGGTTTCGGTATATGTGGCTTGATTGCAGGTTCCAGATATGGACTCTGTTCTTCATAGTCAGGGTTCTTTGTCCAGACTCCCTGCATGCCATTTCTATGAGATTGCAGCCAGTATTTGGCATATGAGCCTCTGTTTTTTCCAGGGAATATGTTGCTCACATTGTTTGAGCAAGTGGGTGACAGTGGTGAGCAGGCGTGGTGCAGTGGGGCCCTTGCAGATGGCAAGTTGCTCATGGGATAGATTCTCCTGGGAAGTTTCTCAGGATGGAAAGGCTGAAGTCCCAGGCCCCTCCTTCCCTTCCTCCAGTGGCTGCTTGCAGATGGGTGGGGCTGGAGGGCTCTCCACCTTGCTGAGTGTGCCTGGACGCTGGTGTTTGTGGAGATGGGCTGTTGGGTAGGAGTTTGTAAAAAACAAGCTTTTCCTCCAGGCTTTGCTTGCTAAGATTTTTTAAAGTTACTTTTCTCCCTCCTTAAGATATTTATGTACATTGTAAGAGATTTGTAAAATAAAGTGTAAAGTAGTAAATAAACTTTACAACCCTGGACTGGGGAGATGTTTCAGCAAAAGGCACTTGCTTGCAGAGCCTTCCAGCCTGGGCTTGATTCCCCAGCGTACATGTAAAGCCAGATGCATAGAGGAGTACATCTGGAGTTCGCTAGCAGGGACTAAAGGCTCTGGTGTGCCCATTCTCTCTCTCTCTCTTTCTCAAATAAATAAATAAATAAATAAAAATCTTTAAAAATTTGCAGCCCAGACCAAAGAAAGACATTGTTAAATTTTCTTCATCAGTATAATTTTATGTACCTATATGCATATATGTATAAATCCACACATTGTATATTTATATTTGTGTATATATATATGCATATGTATATGTGTACATACATTTACAACTGGCATGTCCTATCATTAGACATTGTGATGCAACATTGTCATCTACAGAGTTCATGCTTGACCGAATCTGTGCAATCAAATTACCAAAAAAATCACCAATATTCTGAAAAATTTAAGTAAGTTTATGATTTTGTGTTGAGCCACACTCCTAGCTAACCTAGCCCATTGGTTGAGAACAGCTGTTTAATGTCTTGTAAGAAGCTGTAATATAGGACCTGGGATATATATATATGGTTTACTGTTTCTTCACATCAGACAAGTTTGATAGCTGCTTCATTTTCCTTGTAGTCTTAAGTACATTGTGACCATTTCCTCACGATTAAAAAATTTTGTGAAATGTATTTTTAATATTTGCATTTATATATCATTGTTTTGTTGCACGATTGTTTAACTGGTTCTCTAATGCCAGACATTTAGAAAAAAATCTGTGAGAAAAAAATAATTAGGATGTGGATACAGTGTCCAGTGTGACCAAAATGCATGGAAAAGGCCATCGTCTGGGTGCCTTTCCAGGGCTCTGAACTGCCCATCCTCTGACACAGTGCTTTCTGGGTGAGCTACAGGATCCTACTGTAGGCCAGGCACAGGAACAGGACCAGTTCTAGCAGCAGCAGTAGCGCGAGTTCACGACACTCTTCTCTTCTCTCTGCAGGGCAGTGAACGGCTTTGACCCAGCTGCTCCTCCACCTGGTCTGGGCTCCTCACGCCCCTCGTCGGCACCGGGTATGCTGCCTCTCAGTGTGTGAGTGCCTGGCCTCCCGGTGGGGGTCCCTGCCCTCCTCCAGCAGCCCAGGACACCTACGCCTCGCCCCTCGGTGCCTGGGTCTAGCCCTGTGTCCCTCCGCTGGCAGAGGGCAGGCTGCATGCAGCGGCGGCTGCTGGCCCCGCCCCGCCCCGCCCCAGGACTGCGCGGTCTCAATACTGGCTATTTTCTCTTCTCGCCGTAGTGCCGTTGGTTTCACATGATTGCACTGTTGTGGGTCACAAGTGATACACAGTACACTGCTCAATCACTGGATGTGGATGCATCACACCTGCCTCATAACTCCACTTCGCTGTGCTGATAGGATTTAGTTGTGTTTAGGACGTTGCAGATCTTAAGAAGTTCTCCCTCAATCAGGTTGACGTGTGCCCTTCTGAGCTCCCACCCAAGCATCTTCTTGGCTTCTAATCATGTGTCCCCCAACTCCACCCCTCCAGCTCAGGCCCGTTTCTTCTGGCCAAGAGTCAGGAAGGCCCCTGAACAAGGGCCTTGCCCTCTGCATAAGCAGAGACCATTCCTTCCATAGACTTGCCTGTCTGAGCCGCAGGCGGTGGGGCCTCCGGCCGGGCACTCGGGGCCGAGCCTCTGCTGCCCTTCCTTCACTTGCCTCCGACTCCTCGCCAGCTTTCTGGTCCCTCAGTTCATCTCAGAGCCTTTTGTTTTCTCTTCTGAAGGTCCGTCCAGTTGCATTGGGGAGGGTTAAGGCTGGCTGGTGCTGGCTCCCGGAGGCAGACTGGCCCAAAGTGGTGGTCCTTGCATCCTTAATTATCCTCATGCTGCACTTACTGTTTACATTTGTTTTATTGTACATAGGGTTATAAACGTTATTGCCTAAGATGTTTGTATATAACTTGGGCTTTGTAGCTTTTATTTATTCAGACTCATATGGCATGTTAATGATTTATGATGGTGTCCTTACCCTGGGCAGCTGTATAGGATCATCATGTGGTTAAAAGAAAATACTTTCCCTCCAAAAAAAATCTTTTAATGTGGAAACAATAAATTTCACAGAAAATAAAAAAGGATTGAGGCTGCTTGTTTGGTTCTTGCTTTCCTTAAAGAGCTGGGATATCTGAAGCTGGTTCAAGCTTTTCTGCTGACATGGGGCATGTGATAGACAGCAAGCAGTTGTAGAATGAGACAGAAGCTAGAGGCAGCCAGCTCAGGAGAGGCCGAGAGGGGCTTGGGCCACACATACGAGGACTTTGGGGCATCGAGTACCTGGATGGATCTTGGTGCTGGTCCTCCAGATGGGCCACATATAACCTTGTATGGTAGTGTGCTGCATTAGCAAGGGGAGCCTGGGAGCCGTGGCGCATGCTTTTAATCCCAGCACCCTACCTTGAAAACAAAACAAAAAAGGGTCACATGGATGTGACCCTTTTTCTTTTCTTTTTTTTTTTTTTGGTTTTTTTGAGATGGGGTCTCACTCTAACCCAGGCTGACCTGGAATTCACTCTGTAGTCTCAGGCTGGCCTTGAACTCACAGTGATCCTCCTACCTCTGCCTCCTGAGTGCTGGGATTAAAGGCGTGCGTCACCACGCCCAGCTCCTCTCCTGTTTCTTAGTGAGAAGATACAGGTGTTTGGCAGCAGGCTACCAGGTGACACACTGAAGAAAGTATGAATTGGAGCCTGTATTAATACACCATGCTCTGAATACTATGTGCTTATGGCAGCAGAAACAAAATGGCCTACTTTATAGGTTAAAAACATTTAAGTAGAGTCTGGGGAGATGGCTCAGTGGTTAAAGGCACTTTCTTGCAAAGCTTGCTGGCCTGGGTTCAAGTCCCTAGTACCCATGTAAAGCTTGATGGTGCCTGCATCTGGAATTCATTTTCAGTGGCAAGAGGCCCTGGAATTACACCTATACTCAAGTAAATAAAAAGACTTAAAAAACTATGTGAAAGTTAAGTGGGTCAAATTCCTAAGGATGAAACCTTAAATAGGTTGTACTTTCAAAAACTTATTGACAGCTTCCATAATTATAGACAATAAACCATGATAATTCCCTCCCACCATCACATTCCCCACTCAATTTTGTCTTTGTTTTGATATCATCATCATTTCCTCCTATTATGAAGGTCTTGTGTAGGAAGTGTCAGGCACTGTGAAGTCATGAGTATCAAGGCCATTCTGTGTCTGGAAGTTTGCGTTGTAAGCAGTCCTCCCCTTCCTTTGGCTCTTACAATCTTTCCACCACCTCTTCCGCAATAGACCCTGAGCCTCGGGAGGTGTGATAGAGATGTCCCAGTGCTGAACACTCCACTGTCATTTCTTCTCAGCCCTGGTGTCTTTTGAGTCATCCCGGTGGTCACTGCCATCTGAAGAGAAGTTTCTCTGGCCAGAAGCGAGAGCAGTGTCAATATATAGGCACACCCCTTTAAAAAGGTGCTCAAGGGGCTAGAGAGATGGCTCAGTGGTTAAGGCACTTGCTTCTAGTGCCTAGGGCCCTGGGTTCAATTCCCCAGGTCCCACATAAGCCACACCCACAAGTTGTTGGCCCTGGTGCACTCTCTCTCTCTCTGTATCTCTCTGCTTGAAAATGAATAAATAAAATATTTAAAAAAAGGTGCTCAAGACAATTTGGTGGGCATAATGTATGCATAATATATGGCTAGGCATCAGCAGGTGTTACTCCCCTAGGGCTCATGACCTCCCCTGCCATATTCTTCTGACTAGGTAGGTCTTCAGTACCAGGCATGTATTCCCTCCCATGGAGCTGGCCTCCAGTCCAATAGGAAAGTGGTTAGTTTTCCCCATAACAGACATGCCACTGTTGGACCAGTTGGCACATTTGGCCTGCAAGGTCCACTGCTGTTCACCACCATTGATGACTTCTCTCTCCCACAGGGCTGAGTGCAGCCATAGCTTTTTCCAGCTTTCTGTCAGCTGGTTAACAGGAAGTTAACAGCTCAGGTCCAGCTTGATTTCTCAGTGACCCGTAGGCCAAGCATGTGGAGTTTTCAGTGATAGGGTCTTACCATCTCATTCCGTTGGGCACCCAAGAACCTTAGCAATGGTCTGTAATGTTTTGGGGGCCTCGGAAATTTCCCTGGCCAACAACTCACTGGAAGGTATCCCATCTCTGGCACTGAAGTTTTTCTAGTAACAATCTATGGCTTCTGGGTGTGTTATCTAAAGCAGTAGGTTTCCATGTGGCTTATTCTAAATCTCTTGAATTTTGATCAACCCTCCTCCCACCCTTCCTTTACTCAATCCCTTCCCCTGACCCCACTTAGGCCATTGCACCCCCAGTAATTGGGTCATCTGCTTACACACACACACACACACACACACACACACACACACACACACACACACACACACAGTACCCTCCCCTTAAGTGTCGTTTTCTCTCCCTCATGGCCCCTTTCTAGCTTTTTACTCCCATCTCTCAAATCTAAGCATTTGTAGCTAGGATCCTGCCTTTCAATCCAGTCTGCAAGTCTGCGTCTTTTGGTTGGGGCATCGAGGCCATAGACAAGAGCAGTGCTTCCTCACCCTGCAGAACACTCGCCTCAGCTCACAGCTGCTCTGAGCAAGGCCAGGGCTGAAAATGGTCCAGTATCTTTTTTTTTCTTCCCCCTCCCCCCTTTTTGCTGGCTTTCCAAACCAGAGACTTTGCTGGCCTTGACTTGCGTGGTTGGTCCTGTCCATCAGGAGTTTGTGGAGTAGCCAGCGCAGCTCTGCAGCAGGAAGTCTGGTCCTCAGCACTTCTCTTCCTGGGCCGCGCGAACTGCCTGTCTCAGAAGCTGCTCAGACCTTCTCCCGGCAGTGGAAGCCAACAGCTGTGGGACACTGACAGTCACTCATCCTGCCTTCCTAGAACTGAACCATCCTGGCTGCTGAAGGAACGAGTCCGAAGGAGGCATAGAGCAAGCAGCTGACTTCATGTCTGCCAAAATGCTGAGTCCTTTTACATTCCAGCTTTACTTCATGGATTGTAAAATACAACCATTTAGTTCAGTGAAGCATTTTTATTTACTTGAGAGAGAGATATGGGTGCACCTTCCTGCTGCTGCAAGCAAACTCTGGACACATGCACTACTTTGTGCATTTGGCTTTACATGGGTTCTGGAAATCGAATCCAGGTTAGCAGGCTTTGTAAACAATGCCTTCAATCGCTGCCCCCCTCCCAAGTGTAATTTTAAAAACAGATGTTTTATTTTTTATTACTTACACAAGCACCACTTTTGTGCCTCGTCTTAGGAGCTGGGAAATCAGCCAGGCTTTCAGGTTTTGACAAGCAATCTCCCTCTTTTTTTTTTTTTTGCTTGAGGCAGGGTGTCATGTCACCCAGGCTGGCCTTGAACTCTTTATGTAGTTGAAGATGACCTTGAATTTCTCATCTTCACCCCAACACCCAAACATTGGGGTTATAAGCATGGGTAACCATTCCAGGCTTATGTGATGCTGAGGACCAAACCCAGGGCTTTGTACATGCTAGGCAAGACTCTCTCAACTGGTGTTGGTTCTTAAAATGAGTAGGGGAGGCCTGGACAAATAGCTCAGCAGTTAAAGGCGCTTGCATGCAAAGCCTGCTGGCCCAGGTTTGGTTTAGTAGAACCTCCCACATAAAGCCAGATCACAAGTGGCACGTGTTTGGATTCGTTAGCAGTGGCAGGAGACCCTGATGTGCCCATACGCTGTGTTTACCTCTCTCTTGCTCTCAAATAAATATTAAAAAAAATGAGTGTTTTGTGACTTCTGCACTGTTACCTGAAGTGACCTTTTAACCTGTAAATATATGGGATGATAGTTCATTTTGAGTTTTAACTAGAAAATGGAATTATGAATGTAACAGACTTCTTTGGTAAGCTAGTGGATGCAAAAAAGTTGGTGGTTATTTTTCTTAAAATTCATCCCTCAGGGAGATGGATTTGGACCCAAATCCATGGACCCCTCCCCCCAGGGTCTCACTGTGGCTCAGGCTGACCTGGAGCTCACTCGGTAGTCTCAGGGTGGCTTTAAACTCACAGTGATCCTCTTACCTCTGCCTCCCAAGTGCTGGGAGTAAAGATGTGTGTCACCACGCCCATCTCGGATTTCTTTTCAAAATATTTTTAGCCAGTGTGGTGTTGAGTTTGAGGCCACTCTGAGACTACATAGTGGATTCCAGATCAGCCTGGGATAGAGTGACCTTGAAAAACCAAAAAAATAAAATTATTTATCTGAAATAGAGGGCACACCAGGGCCTTCTTGCTGCTTCACATGAATCCAGACACATGCGCCACTTGGTGCATTTGGTTTTACCTGAGTGTTGAAGTGAACCCAGGCCGGTAGGCTGCAGGCTTAATAAGCCCCTTTAACCAATGAGCTGTCTCCCAGCCCTATTATTACTTTTGCATAGGCTTTGCCTCAACCTGTGGCAGTCTTCCTGCCTCTAGAGTGCTGGGATTTGTCGGCTTGAAGAGAGAGGCAGATTTGAAAACAGAACAAATCTGATAGCAGCTGTGTTGGGGACCAAATGGGCTTTGTACTTCAGCTCTGCAGTTCTTTGCTGTCCATCCACACCCACTACAGAGAACAAGGCAGACAAGGAGTGAGCATGGGCACACGAAAGCCTCCTGCCACTGTGAAGGGACTCCAGATGCATGTGCCACTTTGTGCATCTGGCCTTACGTGGTGGAGCAGTCAACTTTCTCCTTACTGCAACAAAGAGCCCAACCAAAAGCTGCTTATGGAGGAATGGGTTTATTTTGGCTTACAGACTCCAGGGGAAGCTCCATGATGGCAGGGGAAATGATGGTGTGGACAGAGGGTGGACATCACCTCCTGACCAACATCAGGTGAACAACAGCAACAGGAGAGTGTGCCAAACACTGGCAAGGGGAAGCTGGCTAGAACCCCCATAAGCCCAACAATACAGCTCTAATAAGGTTCCAATATCCAAGTTGCCATCAGCTGAGGATTGAGCATTCAGAACACATACGCTTGTTGGAGGACACCTGGATCAGACCTGGCTCCCACAAGCTATCATACTTGATGTAAAATGCATGGTATTCAGCTCAACTCCAAAAGTCCCCACAGTTTTTTTTTCAACTGAGCTGTAATACCAAAAAACCCCATATGGCACAGAACATTCACACTGCAAAAGATAGCACTGGGCATGGCAAAGACAGATTGAACCAATTCGAGATTTCAAACAGAGCAAACATCAAACTCTAACCCCAAGTTTGATCAATAACCAGTAAGTGGTCTCTTGGAGTTCTGATTCCACCCCTCCAGCTTGGCTACTCAGTCCAGGAAAACATCTGGTGCGGGCAGCTCTCCTTGGCAGACATCCCATGGTCCTGGCATTTCACTGGGTCTCCACTGCAACCCACAGTTCATCCTCACGGCTCCATCGGGCCTCCACGGAGACAGTCCCAACACACCTGCTTCACACTGCCCATGGCCAAAATCCGTGGTTCACATCCAATGACCCTCTTTCCTGCATTTGTTATACTCCATAGGTCCAGGTGGGCCACCAACTTGTTAATCCAGGGAGAATAAAGCCAACTTGAAGATCAGGAAGCCTCCTTCAGCATTCAGGCCCCTTACTTCAGAGAGTCCACATTCTTCCTAATGCAGATCACCTGGCCCAATCTCAATGGTTGTCATCTCTCAAACAACGGCAGCTGAATGGGCAGTGGTTTCGGCCCAAAGAGTTCATTTCTTTCTGTGCCATCTCCATCAGCTCACACCACACAAAGCAACCCTGCACCAGTTCTCAGGAGACAGGCAGAACTCTCACGCAAACTGCTTCTGGCACAGTCCCGACAAAGTCCTTTCTTGCCCTCATAAGTAGTTCTTTCTGCATTCAGGTCTTTTAACTCTGACCAGAACAGTCCATCAAACTGCGAGGTGTCTCCCAGGCCAAGGTTTCAAATCTGTTCACATTTCTCCTGCAAATAAGTTCCAAAAGGCCAAAGCCACCGAATCAGGGTTCGAGCAGCAACAAATGATTCCCCTCTCTGGTGAAAATCTGTTGTAGTCAGCTTTCTCATTGCTACACAGAAAAGAATCCAAACAAAAGCTGATTGTGCTGGGCATGGTGGCGCACGCCTTTAATCCCAGCACTCGGGAGGCAGAGGTAGGAGTTCAAGGCCAGCCTGAGACTACATAGTGAATTCCAGGTCAGCCTGGTCTAGAGTGAGACCCTGCCTCGGAAAACCAAAAAAAAAAAAAAAAAAAGTTTTTTTTTGGCTTACAGACTCAAGGAGAGACTCCATGATGGCAGGGGAGACGGTGGCATAAACAGAGGATGGACATCACCTCCTGGCCAATATCAGGTGGACAACAGCAGCAGGAGAGTGTGCCCAACACTGGCAAGGAAGCTGGCTATAACCCCCATAGCCCACCCCCACAACACAGCTCCAAGGTTCTAATACCCTAACCATTGGCTGGGAATAGAGCGTTCAGAACACATTTATTTGTGGGGGACACCTGGATCAAAGCATCATAATCCGCCCCTGGCCTCCACAAACCATCACTCGTGGGTACTGAGGACTTGAACCCGAGCCATCAGGCATCACAAGCAAGCACCTCTAGTCACTAAGCAATCTTGCCATTGGAATTCTGTGAGTGGTTCTTATCAACTCCTAAGGACCGGAGGCAACGTAAGGTACTTGGAACAGAGGTTTTAACTTGTCAGTGATGGGGTCTCTAACATGAAGTAGGTCTATCCTGGCTGGACTGGTTGTGGGTGGATGCCTGGCAGAAAGGCGAGGGGTTCTCAGGCTGGGCTGGTGCCCTGGACATAGGTTCTCAGTAGGTTCCTGAGTCAAGGACAGAAGTGAAGAAGACTCAGGTCTTCTCCATGTCTTGAACCATCCTAACACTATGACAACTATAAAGGCTTTTACTTTGGGGATAATATTCTCTAGTAGTAGCGGAATGGCCAGGATGACAGTGGTCCAGACCACAGAGAACTGTAAAGTGGGCAGCCATGTCAGTACAGAGACTGAAAAGCTAATGGGAAGTACACAAAACAGGCACACTTTTATTTCTAATAAAATCAGTTGCAACTTTAAAAAAATCTAGTAAAATAAAAGGACAAAAAATGTAAAGCATTTAAAATCTAGTAACATAAAAGGAAAAAAAAATCTGAAGTCCAGTGGAAAGGCCACTGGCTCAGCGGGTACAGCTGATCCCCAGCCCTCCTGTAAAATGTTAGCTGTGGCCGTGCGTTTCTGTAATCCCAGCACTTGGGGAGGTAGAGAGAGTTGGCTGAATCAGCTCCAGATTCATTCAGACCGCTTTTCAGAATCAGCCAAAGTAATGACATTGAGTTTCTGTCACTGAAGACCCATGCTGAGAATTTCCAAGTTTTGAGTGGTAGCATGAGGCAGAGCTCTTTCACCTGCTCGTCATACCTGGGGAAATACTATGGTAGATTCCTGGCCGTGGCCTCAGAAGGAGTTTCAGTCTCAGATGCCAGCAGTTATGACGCTCCTGTATTTTGTGAACCGTCAAGAAAAATGTGCCAGTTACAACTGTGGGAGGAACCTGTAGACTTCTTTAGACGGATTTCTAATTCATACCCAATATGGCAAAGGGGAGAGACTCCCCAAACTTCCCATTGTGAGTCTGGCATTCTGAATGCCTCCTTCACCCACTTGTCCCTGTTTTCCCAGGCAGTATCGCCCTCTGTGCCATGTCATTCCTGAAAAGGACATTCTATCAGCTTTAGAATGCTCCAAGTGGCTGACCACCATTCTCTGAGTTCTGATGCTGGGCTTTCCTACCAATGACAATGACAACCACATTCCAACTGCCACCTACTGACAGTGTGAGACGCATTAGAATGTACAGAGTAGATTCTGTTGTGTTACGTTTTAAATAGGCTTCATGACATCCAGCCAGCTAGAATGAGGCCCACTGCTGTGCAACTTTGAAAAACATCAAGACGCATTCCTACCTCGCCTCTGGAGGGGTTGGCACAAATTGTAATTACAGTTAGCACCATCTCTGGAAACACACTACACTGTAAACACACCCTTTCTGTATTCCATCGTAGATTCTGACAACACTGAGATTCTGCTCGTGATGACCCGACATGACAGGTGGCTACAGAGACTGCAAGGGCTCTTAGACAGGCTGCTCTCCCCCAGCTCTTGGCTCTTGGGGGAGCCATTGTCTAACCTATACGCATTCTGGTTTTTTTCCCTTGGGAGGATGAAGGGAGAGCAGAAAGGCTGGTTCCTAGAGCTATTTTTCCCAGTTTTGACATGGACACACCTGTCCCTTGGCAGCATTGGCTTAGGGGTCAGGCAAAATCCTGGCCACTGGCCAGAAGGGCTGGTTGGCTTTACAGCAAGTAATCCATCTTAGTTGAGGTTTCCAGAGATCGAGGAAACCGATGACAGGAAGAAACAGGCTCCGGAGTCTTTCCCATGTTAGGGCTTTGACCATCAGAGCAGTCTGAAGTGCTCTAGATGGCCTTCATTGTCACAAATGCTCCTAGGACATGCAAAGGCAGAGCACTAAGACCCCAACGCTCACTGCTTTGTCTCATTGAAACCTCATTCTGGGTCCCTGGTCTCAACAGAACGCATTTCACCTGGCCAGCCTCCTTGTCCGGAAGCTTGGTGATCTAGCTGTCCAACAGTTGTTCTCGATCCCAGGTCGCCTCACTATATCTGTGCACACTACCACACCCAGCCCGACAGACTTTAAGAACTACCTTTGCTTTACAAAGTGTAGGTGTTAGTAAACACAGGCTCCTTCTACTTAGCATCTTTGTGGAATGGGGAACTGGAATGGGTCCCTAAGACTGGGTCTCTCCGGGCAGGCTTAGCTGAGGAACTGACATGGACACCAGTCAAGACAAACAAAAATTCTTCTGGAGACACAGACCCATGACATTCTCACGTGATGATACGGAGGTGAAGACATGGCTGAAATACTGGACGTGTAACCTACCTTCTCCCAGCATTAGGTTCTTCAGAGGAGACGGAAGCACTTCTACACATGCCTCACACGCTCGCTTCTTGTCTGTGCAAGCTTACACCCTAACGATATTGGGGGAAGAAGCCAGAAGCCTCACCTCATGCTCCCCGGGACTTCTCTGCACCCCAGATTGCCCACACAGAGATGCTGCCTGTGGGGCCAGCGAATCCTCCCCTAAGTGTTCCCAGCATGTACCCTGTCCGAACACACCACCTCCAATTTTGAGACCTCTTAAAAACGTTCTCATGTAGTGACAGCTTCGACAGGTGACTAACCCTCCCAAAGAGCCCCTTCCTTCCCAGCACCCACCCACCCAGTCCATGAAGAGAGCCAGACTGCCCAGAGGCTGTTTGCCTGGTTCGTGGTTCAAGGTGGAGGATCTGTGACCCCTCAGGTCACAGAGAGGAAACTAAGAACAGAGGTGAGAAAACAGATTTTGTGTTCACATGATTATTCTTGTTTATTGAGGTCTGTTTATTCAACGGGTGCTTTTCCTCCAAGTAAACAGAGCAGGCGTCAATATCTATAATGAATAAATTTATTGTCTTACAAAAATCATTGTCTAGAAATATGGGGATACAAGAAAAGATATTTGCAGTCAGGTGTCTGGTGGTCAACAATTCATACAGGAGGAAATCAAAGATTCCAAACCCATGTGACAAATTCTTCCTAACAGATGTTAAAGCTTTTAACCCAAAAGGTTTGTGTTTTGAAGCACTGCAGAGGATCAGGATTTTTCGTTAACACTGATTGTTGTCACTGAATGTCTGCACACTATTGACTAAGAGGTACACATGATACAGAGCACAGGCAAAACCACACATTAAGTTGTTATCGAGGCAAATCATACATTTAACACTGTCTTAGTACTGGAGTGTCTAAGGCACTTTCTGTAATGTCAGTCTGCTTAGCTATCAACCAGAAACAGAACGCTAAGTGTCCACTGTAGCACTGTCCGAAGGAGGGAAGGAAAAGCCAGGGTCCGTCGGCACTCAGGCAGATGGCGCCTGCTCTCGGTCCTCTGGCCTTGTTGACAACCTTGGGACAAGCCTCCGACACAAAACCAGTATTCCCATTTGGGCTCAAAGCAGTGGCTGAATTTGCAAGGTCAGCACAAGGGTCTGGCCGGCAGGGGAAGGCCTTCTGCTAAGCAGATCACTTCTCTAGGGAGGAGGGCACTGGCAAGCCAGACGCTTCAGGAAACCTGCTGCCATGGGGGCCGCTACCTTCTCTGCACAGACAGCCCTGGCTAAGGACCATTCACACGAGATGTGGGATGCCACCAACTCGAGGGGCAGGGTCACCCCTTGGGAGAAGGGTATGATAACCTCACACGGACGCTGTTTCCCCCAATCCAACCACCCCTCCTACGCCTTCGAAGTCCCTTTCACAGTTTGCTCACTGAAATAGTGATCATTACTCAGAGGAAATGAGATACGAGTACAGGTTAGGTTCCACAATGTTCTAAGACTGGATGTGGTTGAGACAGGGCCACATGAACACAGAACTAAGTTACCTGTCAATCCGACAGAGCATGCAGAGTGACCGAGCAACAACCGTGGGGCTCCCCCGGGGCCCAGCGACTGGCAACGAAGGGTCTGGAGTTTCTGTTTTCAAAAGGGTTCTCTTCTTAACACGTTAGAAAATGGTCTCTTGATGAATATATGGAAAATAGATGCAACGATGAGACAATCTGTTTAATACGCGTGTCTTGTGTGGGTATATATGTAAAAGGGGAGCAATTGTACCTAATCGGAAGCAGGATACAGTCTGCACAGGCTGCAAAGCCTTAAGACAGTTGATTTTCCTGTAAGGAATCCTGTAGCTGACGATTCCCGATCTGCAGGAGCCCAGGCAGGCCGGCGCCCGCGGGTGACCCCTGTGTCCCGCTGGATCACCTCCTCGTCTCCCCGTGACTCTACTCTGACTGAGGTGGCTGGGTCTCATTGACATCACTGGTCTTACTTTCTGTGTCATCGTCCGACAGCTCCAGGGACGCTCCCTCAATGTGCAGCTGGCGCCGTCCAGACCGGCTTGAAGCAAAGCTGATGGGACCGCCCCGCCTGGAGAGAGCAGAGCCTGGCTGTCAGGTGGCTCAGCTCCTCCTCCCACCCTGGCCTCACCCACCTTGGTAGGTGGGCACCTTTGGGAAAGGCCCTGTGCTTTTCTACCCCCCCCCCTCGCTCCACTCAACAGTGCACGAAGCACAGGCCTCAAAGACCTGCCTTCAGGTATGTCCGTGAAAAATATTTTTATTTTGCATCCCTTTAGAAATGTCTAATTTTGCCGGCAGTATAAAAACAGGGCATGACTGCCTTCGTTGAGTGGCTGACAGCTCACCGCTGGGGCACTTTCACTCAGCCGTGCCGGCCCTCTTGCCCCGCTTTTGACACCTGGCCAAGGTCTCTCCATGGAGGTGGTGCGATGGGCTCCACAGTGAGCGGACCTGCCTGGACGCACTACTCCAGGTCATAGATCTGACTGCGGTAATCCAGAGAAAGGCGTGGCCCCACAGACCTCAGGCCTCCCACCAGGGCTTACCTCAGCCGGTTTTTCAGAGTGCTGACCTCACGGCTCAGGCCCTCGTTGGCCTCAGTGGCGTCATCTAGCTCCCGTTGGAGCTTACGCCGAGACGCATTGGCACGTGTAGCTTCCTCTTCGGCTTCCTCCAGCTGGCGCTTGAGCTGCTTCATCCTGGCATTGGCCTTCTCCATCTTGGAGGTCCATGAATCGAGACAAACAAACAGTGAATCCAGGGGCAGTTCTCATCAGCACGGCTCTGCACGACACCCTCGTGAGCATAGGCTCAGGTTTCAGGGCTGGTCTAAAGCTTTTTGGCTTACCTGTCACTCAACAAAGCTTACATACAGAGTAAGCTATGCCAACAGAAAATTTACAATTTAATCTGAAAGTTTTTACCTGTGTTTTCTTGTAGAGAAAAATGACCTAGCGTCTATATTTTCACGTCTGTGCTTATGGAATAAACATGATCTAGTTTGGGGCTAAGGAGACAGCCCTGTGGTTAAAGGCACTATCTTGCAAAGCCTGCCAGTGCACCCATGTAAGGCCCGATGCAAAGTGGTGCATGTATCTGATCTCCACACGCCTACATCACTGGTGGATGGAGCCTCAGGCCAGCTGGATCCGCTAGTGTAATGCTCGCTTGCAGTCTGTCAGTTTGAAGAAACAAGACTCTGTATGTGCCCCCAATAAATAATTAAAACAAAGATCTAGTTTTATATTGTTACACACATGAATTACGGGGGTTGTAAAAAGGAATGCTATTACTACAAAATGCAGATGTGCGAACAGTCTGGCCAGCTGCCCACTGCATGCAAGAGATGGTACAGAGTCTGCACACCTCCCGTGAAGGGTGGCTCTTCCAGACATCCTTCTGGGCTTCTCCAAGTACTGAGTCACTCTGGGAAGAGCTGCCATACACCTAAGAAACCTGCCATTCAACTTTGCTCCAGAACTGTCAGAGACCAGCCTCCAACCCACTTGGCATGCTTGTAGGAAGCACAGGGGAGGGCCTGAGCCCAAGGCAGTGAGCGAATCCTCGGCTCTATCTTTGTCCAGTGTCTGCAGTGACAAGACTCACTGTAGCCCAAACCTAGTTAGGGGGTGTGTGTGTGTGTGTTTCTACTTTCTACTTTTTTTGTGATTAAAAGTTTTTTGCTTGTAGGTTTGTAATTTTTTTGAGTCAGGGTTTCAGGTGGCTCAGGATAGCCTAGGCGTGTGCTAGCATTTCTTGTTTGGGGTACTGGGGATGGAGCCTAGGACCCCGTACATCTTGCAAGGGTTCTCTATCCCCAGCTATTCTCACTTTCTATCCATCATCTCCTTTGACCACTTCTATCCAGTTTCCTGACTGCCCAGCACGCCAAGGCAGAGAACCAGGAGTGAACCTGGGAGACTCTCCTGCCGTGACACAGAGCAGAGGAAACAGATGGGAATGCTCGCATTCAGCCCAGCATTTACTCCTCTGTTTCCTGTGCACCCTGAGCGCCCCTCATTTTATCACTCACACCCAGAGTGTCTGGCGGGAACACGGATAGAGAATTAAGCTCCTCCCTCCTCGAGGTGGATGGTCTCCATCCTGCCCGCACCCCCTACCTGCTCTTTATATTGATCCGCGTGCCGCCGCTCATCTTCAACTTGCATGAAGATTTCTTTCAGCTTCTTCTCTGTGCGACGGACTAATTTGTTGGCAGCTGCTCGTTCTCTGTGAAAGTGATCACAGTGGCTTTGCAATTCTTGAAATTATATTTTGAATGAGGTGAATTTTAAAAAAATTTTTATTTGGGGCTGGAGAGATGGCTTAGCAGTTAAGGCCTTTGCTTGCAAAGCAGAAGGACCTGAATTTAATTCTCCAGTACTGACATAAAGCCAGATGCACATGGTGGCACATGTGTTTGGAATTCGTTTGCAGTGGCTGGAAGCCCTGGCACACCCATTCTCTCTCTGTGTTTGCCTCTTTCTTTCAAATAAATATTTATGAAAAAAAAACTCATTTTTGAGAGAGAGAGAGACAGAGAGAGACAAGAGAGACAGAGATAATGGGTGTACCAGAGCCTCTAGCCACTGCAAATGAATTTCAGATGCATGTGCCACTTTATGCATCTGGCTTTATGTGGGTACTGGGGAATCGAACTTGGGTCCCTCTGCTCTGCAGGTAAGTGCCTTAACTGCTGAGCCATCTCTCCACCCCAAAAAATATTTTTTGAAGTCCTTTTTCTTTGGAAGATGACACATGTTGTCTTCTGACACTTCTCTCCCCAGACTAATATTAACATGTTCTGAAACTTTGTCCCTTTGGTTAAAACAGGGATTGCCTTCAGCATTTTCCTCCATGTGACAACGACAGCACTTTATTCCAACGTACACAGGTATTAACTGCTTGTTCTGGGACTGAATAGCAAATGTCACATATGCCTGTGAGTTATGATTTTTTGAAGCTCATAAAGAAAAATCACCTAATTCTTTTTGTCTGAAAGACAAAAAAACTGTAGCTCCATTTATTGATTATCTCAGCATAGAAGTTCCTAATTACTATGATGCCAGGAGCAATTATAGCTACACACACTCTTTGGTTAGTCAGAAGTCAAATAAATTACCATGTCGCAACTTGGGACTACAGTCCCATAAGAAGAAGTACCTTACTTGGAGGACTCTATGGAAAACAAGAGAAAGTTTCTGTCTCTTAAATGCTAAGCAGAAGTGGACTGCAGGGGGGTGAGATGACAGCTAGAAAGACAACCATAGTTGTCTGATCCACAGATAAACATAACACCTTCCACCTCCTGTGCCCCTCACACGGGGCGTTCTGTGTGGGCCTGGAGCAGGGTCTGCGGCAGACATGCAGGCAGTTCCATTGAGAGCTGCAAGAACCTCTTACTTGGCTTCCTGCTCTAGCTGCTCCTCCAGTTGCCCAATCTTGGCTTCCAGGGCTGAGATGGTAGCCTTGAACTTGGACTTGACAGCGCCCTCCAACTCCTGTAGCTTGGCCTTCAGGTCCTTGTTCTGTCGCTCCAACTGCTGACGCGCATTGTCACTCTTCTGGGCAGCACTGCGCTCGGCCGCCAGCTCTGTGTTCAGCGTGTCCACCTGGAAGAGAGATGGGTTCAGGCACTCATGCAAAGTAGCACAGCTGCTCCCACGGGACAGGCGGCCACATGGTCACCTGTAGAGTGGTCTTGCGGAATCGGTCATTGAGAAGTTCCATGTTGCTCTGCTCCTCTTCCAGCTCCTCCTCCAACTGTGCAATGCGCGCCTCTAGGCGCCGCTTCTCATCCAGCAGGGCGGACCTTCGGGGCGGAGCAGGGGCCAAGGAAGGAAGAAGTCAGCATATGAAACTGTGTGTGTGTGTGTGTGTGTGTGTGTGTGTGTGTGTGTGTGTGTGTGTGTGTGTGTGTGTGTGTGTGTGTGTGTGTGTGTGTGTGTGTGTGTGTGTGTGTGTGTGTGTGTGTGTGTGTGTGTGTGTGTGTGTGTGTGTGTGT
>PVHP010018240.1:0-25417 GCA_004024765.1 Zapus hudsonius | reverse complement strand
ACCTTAACTAAGCACCTGCAGCCCTTGGAATCAAAGCCATCTTTAGCTGACGCAGACCCCAAGGCCCTGCCAGACATACTAGATCAGACCGTCGGACAGCCCCCACCGAAAGCCAGCCCCCACCCTCTGCGGATCGTCCAGCCCCCACAGAACACGGGGGTCCAGCCACCTCCGAAGCAGCAGGGTCACCAGAAACGACCACAAACACTGTTTCCAAGTATCATCAAAACTCAGCCCACAGTGAGTAGCCTACAGCGAGTGTCGGTGACACGGGCCACCTGGGTACTCAGGTCTCCCTCTGGGCTTCCCATAATGTTGGAGGAGATAAGAAAGCTAGGCGGCAGAGATAGCTCAGTGCCTGCTGGGCCCAGGTTCAATTCCCCAGTGCCCACACTGTATTAGTCAGGGTTCTCTAGAGGAACAGAACCAAGAGAATGAATTGGCATTTAAAAGGGGGTTATTGGGGCTGGAGAGATGGTTCAGCAGTTTGAGGAGCTTGCCTGCAAAGCCTGATGACCTGGGTTTGATTCCCCAGCACCCACATAAAGCCAGGTCACAAAGTGGCCAGTGCATCTGGAGTTTGTTTGCAGTGGCTGGAGGCCCTAGTTCTCGTTCTCTCTCTCTCTCTCTCTCTCTCTCTCTCTCTCTCTCTCTCTCTCTCTCTCTCTCTCTCTCTCTCTGCCTCTTTCTCTCTGTTTCTCTTTCAAATAAATAAATAAAAATATTTTCAAAAATGGAGGAGGGGTTAGCTGGGTGTGGTAGCTCATGCCTTTAATCCCAGCACTCGGGAGGTAGGAGGATCACCATGAGTTCAAGGCCATCCTGAGACTACATGGTGAATTCCAGGTCAGCCTGGGCTAGAGCAAGACCTTACCTCAAAAAACCAAAACGAAACAAGGAGGGAGGGCGACAGCTTTATTAAATTAGCTCAACAGTCCAACAACAGCTGTTTGCTGGCTTGAGAGTTAAGGAACCGGATAGCTACTCAGTCCATGTGGCTGGAGGCCTCAGTAGCCCCATCGGCCTGGCAGATTCCTGGAGAGCCCTGGTCTTCAGTCCACAGTGGAAGGCTGATGAAGGCTAGCCAAACAGGGTAGTGCACGGAGGAGTGAGGAAAGGAGACCCCCACCACCACCCCATCTCACACAGCGCCGACCACTTCCTAACAGAATGGATTATTTTCTCATTCATGCTTTACCGTCTGGCCCTGTCTGCCAGTGCAGGCTCCATGGATTTGATCATCAATGTAGCCCCAGAATCTAGAAGGTGCTGACCAAGGGGAGACTTGATGCAAATCTGCTAAGTGACTGTCCCCAGGGACCTGGGAGCTTACTTCATTTTAGGGTCTTTGGGCCAGTTCTGGCTATGATCATATTCTCTTGAACTGAGCTAGAATTTGCTAGAATTTGACTCCCAGTAGCATTTCATAGAAGCCCTTCCTCATCTAGAAAGACAGCCTTGCAGGTATTGGAAGTCTACCAACAATGGGCTGGGCCATTATCTGCACCATTGCCCCTCTAGCCTCTGCCCCTTCTCTGGGTGGCACACCCCAGTTCCCTCACAGGCTCTACAGATGGCAGTGTTCACTGGCATGCCTCTAAGTCCCCTAACCTTCTTGCAGTACGGATAACAGCTATGACACAGGCTGAGTCACCTCCAGAAACAAAGGTCATCCGCACATGTCACCAAGGAGTACATCACTGCCCCCCCCCAACCACCACATACACACACTTTTGAAGTTGCTTACATCAAATGCTTGAGCAGGCCGAGAGGAGATTCATATTTACTGAGTAGCTTCTGATGCCTGCCTGGTCTGGGCCCCTATGTATACTCAGTGACTTACAGCACCTAATACCTAGTCCTGAATGTGTATGTGGCTAACACGTCTAGAACCAGGACTGAAAGATCTGTCAACAAAAATGTTCCATTCTCTTTTTTGTAAATAAATGTGCCTTCAAGATACATATTCTGTATTTCACTTTGCATATATGATCTCTGGGATCCAGAAAGTTGCAAGACCTCACTTTACCTCCCAAATCCTACCTACTCTTTTTTTAAAAAAAAAAATTATTTATTTATTTGCAAGCAGAGAGACAGAGAGAATGAGAATGGTGTGATGGTTAGGTTTTGTTGTCAACTTGATCTTTTTAATTATCTTGGGTGGGTCTCTGAGGATGTTTACAGGAAGGCAGCCTCTCAATAGGGGGCAGGATGTAAAGAAGCTCAAAGAAGCTGGAAGTAAACATCCTTTCCTGTGTGGGCAGTGCAGGAAGGAAATTCCAGAGATTTAGGAAGCCATTAAGTCTGGGGAAGGGTTCTAAGACCCCACCCTAAGGCTATATAAAGGGGAAGAAATTCTCTCCTTGCCTTCCTGTCTGTTTGCTATTGTGTGTGTGGTGTAGGTGATGGGTTTTTCTCTCTGCTTGGAACTTTTGAAAGAGGTCTTTCACTTTTATGAGACTTCCCCTGGATCTGTAGCTTGAATAAATACTTTCCTCCCCAAAACTGTGCCTGGTTTGGAGATTCATCCCAGCCGTGTGTGGCTGACTACGACAAATGGGAATGGATGTGTCAGGGCCTCTAGCCACTGCAAAGCAGCTCCAGATGCATGGGCTACAATGTGCATCTGGATTTACCTGGGTACTGGGAATCCAGCCTGAGTCCTTAGGCTTTGCAGGCAAGCACCTTAACTGCTGAGCCATCCCACCAGCCCTCCTACCTACTTTTGAACCCAAATTTTCTCTCCTCATTCTGTCTGGCGACTTGTTGTTCATGGATTTATTTAGCTGTCTGTTTATTCTCCTATGTCTTCCTGACTAGTAGAAAAGCAGGAAGCTATGGACAAGCAACTAGGACCTTCTAGATGAGGAATGCTCATCTAATCAGTACTCTGTCAAGATACTGAACTATAAACTGACCCTCCCCTGTTACCTCCTCACCCACAGCTGCACAGTGCTGTCCTCAGCTTCCCTGTCACCTTCTCACCCAGAGCCACTTCTTGGCCTTCAACACCGTTCACGCTGAGTGTCCTTAGCAGACACTGTGTCTTTCTCTTCGTTGCACTATTTGTTCTCCTGTAGGAGGTGGGGTGGTGCTGGGATGGACCCCAGGCCTGTCATATGCTGAGCATATGTCCTCCTACAGACCTTTCGTGAACCTTGTCTGGGTGAAAATATGCTTGGAGGTACAAGCAGCGGCCATTGCAGTGCCATTGTCCACAGTACCCAGCAGTCACATGGAACCAGGTTTGCAGCCTACCAGCAATAGGCTGTGCCACATCATGTAGCCATGTGTAGACCAGGCCTTCTCCGGTGATGACAGAATCTCCTCTACATGCCTGAACGGTGTATGCAGGCCCCTCCACATGGACCCTGAGTGTCTGCTGTGATTGCTTGTATGGTCAGTAGATGAGTGGATGAGCAGCTGTTTGCTTTTCGCCTCCACAGAAGTCAGTTGGCACCATGGGTCATAAAGCAACTAGGAGACGTTGGGGTCAGCCTGTCTTCAGGTCTGGTGACAGTTGGGAAGACTTGGAGGACTATGAGTTCAGAGTCTCCCATTCCAAGAAGACAAGCGCGGGTGTCCAGAAAGAAAAGAAGAAGAGAGAGTCTCCATTTCGGTAAGAGTTCACGTTCCTCGGGACAAGGTATTGTACCACATATCGACTTAAGTCACTAGATGAAATGGATGTAGATCTCAAAAGACAAACTTGGCTTAAAACGTTCTTCTACAAGACCCAAAAATCTTTATTGATACCTTTGAAAAGGTAAGACTCTTGACTTCTCACAGTAATTGATCACCAGTGGTGCGTGTGTGTGTGTGTGTGTGTGTGTGTGTGTGTGTGTGTGTGTTGCTCTTAAGATTTCTTTTCTTTGTTTTTAAGAGACAGAGTCTGGCTGTGTTGCCTAGGCTGGTCTCGAACTCCTGGAGGAGAGTGATCTCCTGTCTCACAAATAGCTGGTATATTTCAGGCATATGTCACCTCAGCCACTCACTCATGTGCAATGCACCCAACATTATTCCCATTTGAGGTTCCCATGCTTGTGTGCAGGAAGCCTGGAGTCACACATAAAGTAATGATTTTCCCTGATGGAGTTAAGATTTAATTATTAGATGGCTTGCTGCTTTTTTTTTTGGGGGGGGGGGTTCGAGGTAGGGTCTCGCTCTAGTCCAGGCTGACTTGGAATTTACTATGTAGTCTCAGGGTGGCCTTGAACTCACAGCGATCCTCCTACCTCTGCCTCCCAAGTGCTTGGGATTAAAGACTTGCGCCACCACGCCCAGCGGCTTGCTGCTTTTTACTAGATTGCTTTTTAAATCCTGTTCTGTGACTCCTTTAACCCCAGTACTTGGACGATTGAGGTAGAAGGATTGCTGTGAGTTTGGGGCCAGATTGGGGCTACACAGTCAGTTCCAGATCAGCCTGGGCTAGACTGAGACCCTGCTTCAAAATTTAATTAATTAATTAATAAAACCCCATTCTGAGCGCCTTCTGGAAGTTGAATGTCTTTAGCTGTTCCTTTTCTTCCTATGAGTTAGCAACCCTTAGTGTACTTCACTGCCTTGGTTAAGATTTTAGGAACAGACCTTCAGTTTCGTCCTCCTTGGAACAGAAGTTGAGCAGGAAGGCAGGCCAGGCTGTGAGTCGGGGAAGCCCTTCCAGTGGCCTTCGGCATCAGTCAGGCTTCACTGTGAAGACACCGTGGAACCTGTCAGTGAATGTGGGCCGTTCCTAGTCCCTTTCCAGATCCTCACTGTCCACAGGTTCTCTTCCCTAAAGTACTTGCCCTGCAGGCAAGAAATTCATGCCACTTAGCCAGATGAGGTTTGGCATATATTAGGATAGAGCTTTTGAGGTGCTAAACAAAGCCAGCAGATTGCCACCTTTGCTTCAAAGCCCTTCTGAGGCTCTTTGTCTTATGTGAATTCCCCTTAATTAAGGAGAAAACATTGGCATGGAAAAATAGCATTTTGGTGGTACACACCTGTAATTCAAGCTGATGACTGAGTCAGAAAGATTGCTTGAGCACATGAGTTCAAGACCAACCTTGATAACACAGCTGAGACCTGGTCTCAAAGAGAGGAACAAGGAAGGAAGGAAGGAAGGAAGGGAGGGAGGGAGGGAGGGAGGGGAGCAGGGAGGGAGAGAAGGAGAGGGAAGGAAAAGGGGAGAAAGGGAAGGAAAGGAAAGATAGGAAGAAAGAGAAAGAGAGAGAGAAGAAAGGGAAAAGGAAGGAAAGGAAGACTGAAGGACTGGTGTTGCGCACACATGCAATCCCAGCAGTGAGGAGGAGGGGCTCCGAATATCAAGTTCAAAGCCAGATGTCTATACAGTGTGTTTGCGGCCAGCCTGAGCTACATGAGACCATGTCTAAAAGAAGAAGAAGGTGAGAGATAGAGCCACTTGCCTATAATTCCAGCTAGTCACGAGTGTGAAGATAACGAGAGGAAGGCTGGCAGCCTGGGAAATGTAGGATGGCCTGGCTCAAAATGAAAAAAAGAGACTGGGGTGGGTCCTAGTTCAATGTAGAGTTCTGGCCTAACATGCACAAGACCCTGGCTTCAACCTCAGTGCCACACACACACACACACACACACACACACACACACACACACACACACACACACAGGAGTAGAGCTTGGATAAGCCGCAGGGAAGAAAGAGAAGGGGAAGGCAGCAAGACAAGGGCTTCTGTGAGGGTCACCTAGAGTGGGTAGTCAAAGTTCAAAATCAAGTAAGACAGTGTCTGTCAGGAGTAACCATGATACTTGAAGGTAGATGGTGTGGGCTGAGCAGTCCACGGGGACCCCAGCAATAAAAGGCCAGTGGACAGGGGCTAGGGAGAGGCATTGTCCCCCTGTGAGATTCCAGCTCCACTGTCCTCACAGCTGGGGAAGATGGCCTCAGGAACCAGCCAGAGCTAATGGGGAAGCTAAAGGACCCCGTGGGAGGCAGGGGCTGAGAGAAAGAGCCCTCCTCCTGCTGATGTCACTCAGAGCCACCCCAGCCCCAGAGGGAGTCAGGGCTGCCGGCAGGAGAACAACCATCTCAGTAAACCTCCCCGACCACGTCCCAAATGTCTCCCTGTGCATAAATTACTTAGTAACAGAGGAGCCAGCTGTGCCCACGCGTGGTCTTCTGGCATTGGAAATCCTCTCCCGAGACAGTTCCAGGGAAGACAGAGCTGAGTGCACATGGGCAGGCTGCTCATCGTGTCCTGCATCCAAAATGATTCTGTGTGGTGAAGCCTCAGGGAAGTTGTCACTGGGCATTCCTGTCGGGGAAGGGGCTCTGCTGGTTTGGCTCTGGTTCATTTGAAAGGCTGAAGAGAATCAGAACAAACAGACTCTCATGCTGTGATGCTACCTTGTGTGACTTTCTAGGCTCCCAGAGTCAGGACCTCAAGCCCCAGGCTCCAACCACTCCGCTGGGGAAAAGAGGAGCTTGCTCACCCCTATTAACCCAAAGACTGATCCCGACTTGCCAGCCACCTCAGTGGGTAAGCAGTACTACTTGAAACAGTCAAGATACCTTCCAGGTAAGTAAAAGAAACAGAGTTGTCGCTTAATCATGACATTTGAGTGGTAGAAATAGGATGATCAGGAGTTCAAGACCAGCCTGGGCTACATGAGACCCTGTCCCAAAAACAGAACAAAAAAAAGAACTAGACTATATAGACAGATTATCAGGTGCCTTTGAATAGCTAAAAAAAAAAGTGCCAGTGCAATAAAAATTATCAAATTAATAAATTAAATTAAATTAATCATAGGGCTCTTTGGGGGCTGCAGTTGTTGCCTGGGACTGTTTGGACCTCCTGTCTCTTACGAGTGAGCTCGGTTCAGGAAGAGCAGAGTGTGGCTCAGGGGTAGAGCTTGCCTAGCATGTGCAGGCCTGAGTTCAAGCCCCAGCACCACCAAAAGAAACACACACACACACACACACACACACACACACACACACACACAAAGAAAAGAAAAATGTAGAGTAGCCAAAATAATAAATATGCTCCCTCAACAACCACCTTCCCTCACCAAGCTAAGCACTTAGTAAATGCTAGACTTTATCAAAGCAGTTCTGTGCCCCACTGCAAATTCTTGCAAAGTATTTTCCCTACTGGTTCCTACATGGTGTGATGAGTGATGTTACAAACTCATCCTGGCTGCTGAGTAGAGCATGCTAGAGGCCCAAAGCAGTGGGGATCTGAGACCACAGATCCAGATGGGAGAGGGTGTCACATACAGACAGAAGTGGGTGCAATCTAGACATGGTTTGGTGCTGGGACCAATAGGACATGCTGACAGGTGAGCCCGGTGTGATGACAGGGAAGGGAAGGGCTTCACTTGGCTTCTGAGTGTGGGCCTTGGCAGAAAGCTGGGGGTGATGCTAGCTGAGAGTGGGGTGGTTTGGATGGACAGAAGTGAGGCATCTAGAATGCCTACTCAGCATCTGATCTGTCCAGCAGGAAATGGGGTGTGTGAGTTCAGAGTGTTCACAGAAACAACAGGAGCTTATGTTGTGCCTAAACACCCCATTCTGTTTGCTAGCTCCGTGTAAAAAGAATAAAAATCCATTTCACTTAATCCGAAAGGGAACCAATCTTTAAAACATCATGTATCTATATGATTGATCCAGCCCAATGAAGCAAGGAGTTAAACTTTCTCCTTTATGTTTTTGTGGCCATCACGGTCATTGATGCTTCCTAAATGTGGTGGGAAGGCGAATGGGTTCCTCGTCTCCTAAAGCAGAAGTCATCATCCATCACTTCTCCGCCTTTTGGCTAAGGTCAAGTGTGAAAGCCATCATCCTCCCTTCCAGAGCTTGTTGGGGAGGGAGGGGTAAGGCAGAGGAGAGAGGAAGTTAAGTCGTGATTGTCAGCCAGTTCTACAACATTTTACATTTTTGGTGTGACTTTTGGGCATCCATGTACATTTTAGTTCATCTGATGGGGACCCAATCCTGTTATTAGTAAAGTCGCTGGGAAAGAAAAGGTGAAGCTAAGGAAAGGGTTTAGAAACGAATGGGATAGGACCTAAGGCTGCCCTCACCTTTAGCCAGAGAAACTTCTTTCTACAGATGGCAGTGACACCCGGGGACACTCATCAAAGAGCCGAAAATAAGAGAGTGACGAGTGCTCAGCACTAATTAAGACATCTACACCACCCCTCCAAGGCTCAGGGAACATTGCAGAGAGGGGATGGAGAGAATGTAAGAGCCAGAGGATGGGGAGGGGTGCTGTGGAACACTGCCTTCCAGACACAAAGTGGCTGTTGCGTCCACGACCTCAGAGCGGCCATTGCTACCTGCACAAGACTGTATTGGGCCCATCAATCTTCCATCATGTGTGATGAAAAGGAGAGGAAAAGACTTCAAAATAGAGGAGGGACTAGTTGGAAAGCAGGGGGCTCCATGGACGGGATCTGGGGAGGAGGGGATTGTGATCAAATACATTAGATACATGTATGAGCATTGTCAATAAAAGTGGTTTTTTCCAAAAAAGAAATGAAGGCTGGGGAGATGGCTCAGTGGTTAAACGTACTTGCTTGTAAAGCTTGATGGTCTTGATGGTTCAATTTTTCCATACACATGTAAAGCCAGATGCACAAAGTAACACATACATCTGGAGTTCATTTGGGTCAGCAAAAGGCTCTGACATGCCCCCCTCTCTCCTCTCTCTCTCTCTAATATGTTTATCTAAAAAAATAAGTGAGGGGCTGAGAAGATGGGTGGGCAGTTAAAAATGCTTGCTTGCAAAGTCTGCCAGCCCAGGTTTTAATTCCCAAGCCACCCACATCATGAGCCAGATGCACGAAAGTGATACAGGCATCTGGCATTCATTTGCAGTACACGGGTAAACACACACACACTAATAAAATAATTTTAAATGAATGGGATAGACAGTAGGAGGTATTGGGGTGTACAGAGCTAGCCATGGGTGTTGTGAAATAGAAATCAACAGAGAAAATGAAGGCTTTGGGTGGCCCTTCTGTATTGGGAAGAAGAGAGTTAGTGTCCATATGGGAAGCTGTGGTCTAACATTAAAGGTGTCCATAACCTTTATCAACTTTAAGGGCACAGGGAAAACGTTTCTGTTGCAACAAGGCATAACAAGAAATGATTGGACTAATACAGATCAATAACTATCAGGTAAACATAACCAATGAGGACAATTTGTGGATTTTGACCCAAAGTAACTTAAAGCACAGTGGCTGACTAATCAGGGCCAGGCAGAGACATAAGAAGGCACAAATTAATGTAACCGCTTAGTACTGTAAGCCAGCATCAGACAGGGAAGCCTATTAGTCTGAATTTTTATTGGTATTATACTCTTTTGTGGTTATATTCTCTTACTGGGTGTTTAAGACCATGCAGGCAGCCAAAATTAACTATGTATTATATTTTAGAGGCCAATGATGGCTCCGTAGGAGACACTCTTAGGGACCTGAAGAGCTCTATGACTCTCAGCATTGTATCATCTGCTAGGATAAGTCAAGGCCGCGATGACTATGTGGCCTTCCCTCTATTGTGAAGCCTGGAGGACCAGTTTCCTCTGACATAACTCTCCTTTTGCAGATACACTGGCTTGAAGTCCATCTCTGGGTCTCCAAGTCCTCCCTGATTAAGAAGACAGGTAACTTACCAGAGGCTAGGAGCAAGGATGTCTCGCCATCTCCTGTGGCCTTTGACCTGGGAACAGGAACCAAAATATTGGTCATCTTTTTAACTCCAGTGTTTCCAATTGACTTTGGCTTTTATATATGGTTATTAACCACTCAGAGAGACTGTAGACATCTGGTTAACAAAACAGATTCAGTTAGAGAATGACACAAAAGTTTTAAATTATTCTCATCAACATTTAATTTTAGTTGTCTGGTGACAGTGCAAGCCATATCTGGAACATACAAAGCAGACACATTTTATCTTCAGTTTTAAGTATGGGTAGAACTTGTTAGTGGCCCTGGAAACAATATTTTTTCAACAACTCTAAATCAATTAAGCTGATCCAGAAATTGCATGTCAGGAACAGACAAAACAACATAAAATCTTGGCATCCATTTTTTTTTAAACCACCGTTGGATAGTCTGTATACTTAAGCAGGTACCAATTAGCCTGAAAAGCTGAAAACAGAACAGCAGAGTTTAAGACCACTTTAAGCAATGAAGATCATTTGAACATGAGGTTGTACCCTAAAGCATGGAGTATGTTTAAGTATCAATATATCTATAAGCAATGAACTTAAGATACTAGAAATGAAACAAGTAAAACTAAGGCTGTTTGATTACATGCAGCTTAAGAATAGAGAAAAACCCAGTTTTGCTTAACTAAATCAGCCTGATTTTAGCATTCATTGCAGACATTTTGATACACATAAAGTAATTTTCTAAGCAAGTATCTTTAAATATTGAACCATTTTCATAGTTTAGCATAAAGCAATATTTAATAACTATTAGAATATATGAAGCTCATACAAATTATACTACCTTTATTTGTACACTGTAGTTTTCTTAAGGTATGGGGAGTTTTCTCAATTCTCCTAAGAACAGTTACACTGACTAAATCATTTTTATAAGAACTAGATGATAACCTCAGTGATAACCACCTGGCAGAACCAGCAGGAGCCAGACAGGAATCATCTCAGTGTCACAGTGTTTTAGACACAATAACCTTTAACAGAGAATTAAATACTAATGGGTAAACCTTAATCTTATGATCCAGTACTTAAAAGGTTGATAGACACAGAAACACAGCTAACTTGGTCGAGCATCTTAAAGTCAGTCTTTTATAATCGTTATCATGAACAGAGTAACATCAATGAGTTGAAGTTTTAATCTTAATATTTTAAGGCATGGGGACCTTAAATTTAGAACCTGAAAATCATGACATTCTGCAACCAGCCAGGATCATCAACTTCCAGTCTGATACAAGCCCTAGGCAAATTTATACTCCCAAAAGTCTACAATCTGATCAGGAACTTTAAGACTCAGTTTATCTATTCTGTTCTTTTGTCTAGTAAAAATCCTACCCAACAGAGGTGATTTCAGGTGACAGAAAGCAAAAGGGAAAACACAGCGTTATATATATATTTTGTTCAAATCCTTGTTACTGTTTTAATTTGTTCCTTTATATCATATCTATCTACATTTTTAAAATTTTCTCTTTACCCTTATTTATATCTTTTATCCTCATACTTTTATCTTAAAATCTACATAACCATTCTGTAACAATCTCTTTCTATCAAACATAACATCCAACATTTAAAAGTTTCCTTTTAATTTATCCTTTTCATTAGTTTATCTCATTATAACTACCAGCAAAACTTTCATTAAACCCATTTTTATTACATCAACAAATCACAAGTTGGTTCCATTTCCTTATGTTATCTCATATATTTATTCCATTGAGGGCCCTCCTCAGTGGAGTTATGAATATATCAGTCAACCTCTGTGGGAGGGGCAATGTCTTAGAAGTTTCATTAAAAAGCTTCTTGAAATAACCTCTTGTAAAAGAGTAGACCAACTATGATTCACAATATTCATCTAGAATACACACATGGCTTTTATCCTTTTTTGATTTCGGAACCTCTTTTCCTTTTCTAAGTTCTCTGAAACACAATGTTAAAATCTGAAAGCAGGTTAGAACATACTTCTGAATTTAAGCATAAATCTTTAAGCTGTTTTCTGTTAGCAGTTCCATAGAACCATAGAGAGATAAACATTAAAACAGTTACAACAAATTTCTTATAAGAAGTCTCTAACTGTCTGCAGCAACTTGGGACTCACCCATTATCATCCTGGGCTCAGCACTCTGATATTCCCCATGTTTGGAGCCAAGCCAGGGAAGCCAAGAAAGCAGAGTCATCAGGAATATCCCCAGGGGTGGGCTCCGGGCTTGTGAGCAAAGGGGCCCTGACATCCACCAACAGAGGCAGGAGGGGTACAGAGGACAAAGCAGCAGCCGCACTGGCAGCTAGAGATGCCCCGATAGGAGTGGAATTCAGCTCTCTTCGGCCTCTTGTGCCCACCTGGGACCTGCCCCTAGTGTCTAATTTTCCTGATCGATTCCCAGCCACTGAGGAACACAGCAAATAGCATAAGCCCCACAGTGAGAGCTGTGTTGCAGCCTGTTTCCTCTTCTCAGGTCCCGTTGTCAGTTTGTACAGGGCAAGGGAGACAAAACAAACTTTGAAATAAATACAACATTTCTCTCAGAGCTAAAGGCATGGAAGAAAAGTAATTCAGGGCTGGAGAGAAGGCTCAGCAGTTAAAGTGCTTGCCTGCAAAACCTAAGGACCTGGGTTCGATTCCCCAGTGCCCACGTAAAGCCAGATGTACAAAGTGCATGCATCTGGAGTTCCCTTGCAACTGTTAGAGGCCCTGCTGCATCCATCCCCCCCCCCTTTCTCTCATAAATAAATTGATGAATAAAGGCATGGAAGAATGAAGGCTAAAGTTCCTGGCATTAGTACAGAGGCTGAAGCAAACTGTGATAAGAGACCTTCCTCAGATCTGGCCCAAGGATCTCATCTACAGAAAGTTCAGAGACCTTTGCTAAACCTTGTACAGAGACTTCAACCTTAATTTTTCCTTCCCCTGTTTAATCCTTTCTCCAGTATCAGGCTGTGAAGTGGTAGAATCTCCCAGTTTCTTAACCAGCACTGTCTCCCCTCCTCTTCTGTGGCCTTGGGTCCAGCCATTTCTAGGCTCAGCCAGCCAGTCAGCCCCTCCCCTTCCCTCCTCTTCAGGCAGGTGTGTGTGGGTGAGGGAACTCTGGCCTTGAAGCTTTTGTGCTGACTCTAGCTGAACTCTGTGGGGTTCTTTTTCCCCTTGGTCAGGGAGAGTTTTGAATTTTCTCAGGGCTTTAGGATAGCTCCCTGGTGGAGAATCTTACATTTTCTATCTATAAAACTTTTCTTTTTGAGACAGACAAAAGAGCAAGCTCCTGCTAGGAGGGAGGGAATCCTAAGAAGGGTGGCTGTAATTGACCAGGAATGTACCAGCAGGAGTACAGAGGGAGGAGACAGAATCCTTGAAGATCCTTGTTTTCTTTGGGTTTTTCCTCCCATGTCCTGTATCGTTATTATCATATTTTCCTGAATATTCCTTTCTTAAAGCTAGTGATCACACAACCTAAAAGAGGGGGTTTACTGACAGACCCACCCATGAGGTTCCATCCTGTATTGGTGTCACAGAAAGAAATTGAGACCTCCTGTGCAGGATAGAATACCCTGCAGCCTTGGGGCTGTGAACCACAAACATGCACATATATGCACATTCATTCATTCCTAACCTATCTAAAAACTCTAGAAACAAAACCAAGAATCAATGTAATCTCGGAATCATATCAAGACCCCTCAGAATCACATCGAGAGCCAGCTTCACCTCAGAATCACATTGAGGGCCAAGGAGACCAGGGCCACCTTGGAATTCCATCAAGGCTATTGGAATGTAATCTCCTGTGGAGACCAGTGCTACCTTGGAATCACATCAAGGCTTCATTAATGCAATCTTCTGTGGGGGATCAGGCCACACTAGCTTTACCAGACAAGCACAATTCCAGTTTCAATTCGAGTTTCAATTTCAAGTCTAATTTTAATTCCCCAGGGAGTTCTTACCTCACCTAGATGTCATGCTTAGTCTTGTCTCCTTCCACTCAGGAACTCCAGTCCTGGGTCTCCCAATCCCCCTGAATCAACTGGAAGTGGACCCCAGAATACATTGAGGGTGCATGCTTCCAAGTTTCAGAGACCTTTAGTGGACTGAGAGGCCTGGTAGCAGCAGCCCCTCCCTGACCAACGAGGGTCTTGGCGATGTGTTCTCTCTCCCATCTCGCTGGGTCCTCCAGCTGTTACTGGAGTATCTCAGGAGACAGCACACCAACGCCAGGATGGGTAGAAGTAGAAAAATTTATTAATCCCAGGGGCCAAAGAGCTGGAATCATTTCCAAAGGCTCAGGCTGAGCAAAGCCTGCTGCCTTTGAGAACCAGTGATGAGAGACTTTTGAAGCTCAGTAGCTGAGGTTTCAGAAGAAACAAGACTGTTAGCTGTCTCATCCTTGTAAAGCCTTCCCAAAGAACCACATGTGTGCAGAGCCTTTGAAAGCTCACATTGCCTGGAAACAGTTCTCACTTCCTGGGTGCTGGTGTCTACAGTAGTTAATGAGATCACTGGCATTAATTCCCAAGGGCTTTGAAGGTGTGAGTCCCACGGCTCAACGGAATTATCAGCCCAAAGCAAACAAACTGAAAAAGTATCCTGACTTTTTGTTTGTATGTTTGTTTGTTTGTTTTTTGTTTGTTTCCTGAGGTAGGGTCTCACTCGAGCCCAGGCTGACCTGGAACAACTCACTCTGCAGTCCCAGGCTGGCCTCCAACTCACAGTGATCCTTTTACCTCTGCCTCCCAAGTGCTGGGATTAAAAGTGTGTGTCACAACACCAAGGCTCAGTATTCAGGTATTTAAAAACAAGTTAAAAGCACACCTTTAAATTTTTTTAGCTTTTTAAAATCTTTATTATTCAAAATTAGATACATTGTATGAGCAAATATTGTGTTGGTATCCCATATTCCTCCTCCCTGTCCCCAACACACTGGGTATCCTCCTTGGTGGGCATACTGGATCAACCTACTGGGTAGGGGGTTATGGATAGCACAGGAGGCAGCCAGGTCCCCCCCTTGTGTGTTGTAGCTGAGGGGGGCCATGTCTCTGGATATTCTCCCCCACCAGGACTCTTACAGTCTTTCCGCCCCTTCTTCCACTCAGTTCCCTGAGTCATGGTGGATAAGATTTAAGTCTGCTTTATGGTCAAGATCTTAAGGGACTCTGTACTTCTGCTTTGGGATGTGTTGGCAATTCATTTCTGTCCCGTTGACTTCTCTCCTGGGTTGACTGATTGGCTGTGGTGATGGGTCTCTTGCTTATCCCGCCACTCTCTCGAGGGTATCATTCAGGGTCTACACGATAGGCCCAGGGTGGTTTATCTCTTGCTGGCATATCACCATCCACCTGTGGTTCATTGGTGGTGTTAGAATGACCATGGCTCTCTCACTGCCTTCTCTGGGAATTCTCATTTTCTCTGCTTTTTTTTTCCACTATGTAGGTCTATGGTTGACTGGATGATGCCCAGGTTGGGTAGGGTGGTCTTAATCAGCCTATAGATTAAAATGCTAATCTCTTCTTGAGATACCCTTGTGGATATACCGGCGATCACATTCACCAGCTCTCTGGGCATCGTTAAGTCTAGTCAAGGTAGCATCACCCCAGTTTTGTAAGGGGCCCCTCCCCTATTTCTCCTAAAGAAGAGTACGTGATTCTCTTTCTTCCTCCTGCTGAATGAATCCAATTATGTGAAAGCATATGTTTCCATTTGTACCAGCATATTTGTTTGTTTGGATTCCTAATTATTGGGTCTGTCTCATGAGACTCCATGCTGTATCTGAAGACAGAGTCAGCCTGGCTGGCTGATGCCTCAGAGCACCTGTCTCCATGTATCATCAGATGACGTCAGCCTACCAAGTACTCAGTTCATTCTGGCTTTTGTTAAGTCCTGGAAGGACTGGAAGAGAAAGGAGGCAGAATCCCAGAAACAATGCTGAAGGGCACATGAGAAGTTAAAATACGTTGAGCTCAGGAGTTGCTGGACATAAAGGAAGGGGCCTGGATCTTGACATGGACCATCAGCAAGAACTTTGAAAGAAAATACTTTATAACATTTAGTTATGCAGTTATGCCGGAGGTAACTTAGTTTATAAAGTAATGATGCATTTCAGCGTTTGTCGTTTCTTGTTTCATTCTGGTGTTTTCTTCTACAAGCATCTTACACATGGCTCAGGCAGACATGGTATTTCCCCTCTGTGATCCTGGAGTGTGCATGCTCTCTTCCTTTCTAGTGGGTGTCCCACTCTCCCCCAGGGACTGAGCTCTTTGAAGGAATAATGCCAACTTACTCTGCTGGAGAAGAGATAACAAACGTTTAAAACAAAGAAAGGACAAAAGCAAAGATATAGAAAGAAGGAAATGAAAGCAAGAGAAAGAAATAAAGGCCCCAAACAGAGCGAGGGAAAGTGTGTATGAAGAAACAATTTGAGCGAGAGAGAGAGAGAGAGAGAGAGAGAAACTTTAATATCTGTAGGCTTAAACACTTTCAGGATCTCTCAAGTACCCAGCAGATAAACACCCAAGAGGAGTGACAACCCCTCCTCGGTCAAGAACACACTCGCCTCTCTCTGTCCCTTGTACTACTGACTGGGTTCTCCTGTGACTGCAGATTTTGGACTCTTAGCTTTAGAAGTTGGTCTTCTCATTCTAATGTGCTACATTTTAGGGTCTGTGTTGTTATGGGTTTTGGCTTTCCGAATCCTGGAGGGAAACCTCTTCTAGACAGCAGTAAGTAGCCTAAAAATATTTGCTGTGTGTCCACAGCATGGATGCTAAACACTGGGATACAACAGCACTTCGTAAAAGATGGCCTGGAGAGATGGCTCAGCAGTTAAGGCACTTGCCTGCAAAGCCTAATGACCCAGCTTCGATTCCCCAGTACACAAGTCAAGCCAGATGCACAAAGGGACACATGCATCTGGAGTTCCTTTGCAGTGGCTAGATGCCCTGGTATGCCCATTCTCTCTCTGTCTGTCTCTTCTCTATCTCCTTGAAAATAAATAAATGAAATTAAAAATTTTCAAAGTGAAAAAAAAATTTAAAAAACACAGCAGTCCTTTTACCTCTGCCTCCCAAGTGCTGGGATTAAAGGGATATGCTACCACACCTGGCTCAGTATTCAGGTATTTTAAAACAAGTTAAAAGCACACCTTTAATTTTTAAAAAATATTTATTTATTTAATTGCAGAGAGAGAGACAGAGAGAGAGACAGAACATGAGAGGAAGAACGGGCATGCCAGGGCTTCCAGATGCATTTGTCACTTTGTGTATCTGGTTTGTGTGGGTCCTGGAAAATTGAACCTGGACCAGAAGGCTTTGCAAGCATGCAACGCACCTTTAACCACTGAGCCATCTCCTCAACCCTGAAAGCACACTTTTTGACCACTAGCATCAAAGCCCAAGGCTGAATTGACATTTCAGAAAACTTATAAATAATTTAAACCATCCTCTTTTCCAAGTACATTTCCAACACCTTTTCAGCTCACACGAAATAAGCTGTAGGCTTTTACTCTGGTATGAAAACAAGCATCCAGGTAGATCCTGAGTCACAGGTCACATGTCTGTCTTCTGTACTGTCAACTGTTCACCAAGGGTTTGAAGCAAACAAATGTCGAATGTTTATCGGTACTTACAGAAAGTGAGTTCTGTCAGCACTCCAGGTTTGTGCTGGGGGAAGGGGCTTTAGGATTGTGCTTGAGTTTATTTTTTTAATATTTTTATTTATTTATTTATTTATTTATTTATTTATTTGCAAGCAGAGAGAGGAAGGGAGGGAGGATGGGTGTGCCAGGGCCTCTTGCCACTGCAAATGAATTCCAAATGCATGCACCACTTTGTGCATCTGGTTTTACATGGGTACTGGAGAGTCAAACCCAGGCTAGCAGGCTTTGCAAGCAAGTGTCCTAACCACTGAGGCTATAAAAAAGTATTTTAAAAGTATTTGCTATGTTTTAATCTAAATTTATTTCTAGACTTATCCACAAAACTGTAGTCATTGAAATGTATGGTTTTCCTTTAAGTTTCTGATCACACACTAACCTTTGAAATGACTGCTGTGTTCTTTTCAGGTGTAAACCCCAAGAATGTGTCCTTCGTAACCACTGGAAAGGATATAAACTCATACACTTGGAATAATGAGTTATTTCCTAAGTCACTGGGACCCATGGCAACAGAACTTGCTTTCAAAAGGAGTAATGCAGGTAACCCTGAATCTGTGTAAAATACTGGATGATTATATGTCATCTACCTTCTGCAGATATGTGCTTTTAAATATGTCACAGCTACAGTCTTCCATGGAGATCTGCGCAGCCCTGAGGGAAATGCAAAGCCATCTAATTATTCTTGGGCCCTGGCAGCGCTGTTCCTCAGCAAGACCCTTGTGGCCAGGTTCTTTCCTACATGGTTCTGCTTAATTAGCAAGCGGTCTCTTAGGAACGTGTTGGGGTGTCACTCAAAGGGACAGTTTGATGTGTTGAAGTCAGTGTAGAAAAAGGAGGTGACCCTCATGACTGGAAAGCAAATCCTTTTGAAAGTCAGGTGGCCCAGTTTTGGGGGAGCCTAAACTCCCAGTTTAGGAGTGTGGCAACTCTGAGAGACCCTGCCTCCCCCTCCAAAAATAGTCAGGTTGTTTTCAGCACTAAACGTTTAACAAATCGAAAGAGGACAAACTGAGCCGTTTGCTGACAGGTGTGGAGGCAGAGGTATGGGGAGTGTCATGAGTTCGAGGCCAGCCTGAGACTATATAGTGAATTTCCAAGTCAGCCTGGGCTCTCAAGAGAGACCCTACCTCAAAACAACACACACACACACACACACACACATATATATGAGCTCACTATGATTTTTGTTCTTTGAATTTGGAATATATTGAAAATAGTGGCAGAACTATAGCAAAGCCATCCTTAACTAACTGTTTGTATTAACAAGGCTCTCCATGCTTCTGGCTCCAAAAATTAAAACAAAAACAAAAGGAAAATAATAGAGCTACTGTATAACCTCATGGAGCTCCTGTAACAAATGTCTGGGTTTTTCTTAATATTTTATTTATTTGCAAGCAGAGAGAGATAGAGAGACAGAGAAAATGGGCATACCCAGCCCCCCCCCCAGCCACTGCAAATGAACTCCAGATGCATGCACCACTCTGGGCATGTGGCAGTAGGTGGGTAGTGGGAATGGAACTCAGGTCGTTAAGTTTTGCAGGCAAATGCCTTAACTGCTAAGCCATCTCTCCAGCCCAAATGTTTATTTTTTTGACACATTTGAAAAGTTTTATCTCAGTGATGAAGGCAGGACACCTGACATTCTCTTTTGGGCTCTGTACACCTATTAGCACATCTACACACACATGTTCATGCACCGCACGCACACATACACACACCACCACCATCACCATCACCATCACAATGCCAAAAACTAGAAAAAGGAATCTCATCTTTCTCATCGAGAGCTGTTTCCAAGAAAACTTAGTTTTCACGTATAGTAATCAAAATTGATCATATTCATCCTTTTCCTAGTTATATACAATGAATCATTATAATCCAGAAAAAATATTTATGCTAGCTACAGAAATTTACATTTTTTCAACTTATATAATTTTGAGTGATAAATTTATAAACATTTAAGCCTAAAATTAAGCTTGGATGAAATCTGGAAGCTCGCTCTGAATAAAAGTATAATTTTCGGGGAAGGGAATGATTATGACATTTCCACGTGTGTAAAGGAGCACACTGGTGTACTCACTCTCCTGCTCTAGCACAGACGGTCTTTAATCACACCACTTAGAGTCTACCAGTTGTGTTTATTTATCTTTTTATAAATATTTTATTTATTCATTTTCAAGCAGAGAGAGAGAGAGAGAGAGAGAGAGAGAGAGAACACCAGGGTCTGGCTTATGTGGGTACTGGGAAACAGAACCAGAGGCCTTAGGCACTGGAGGCAAGTGCCTTAACCGCTGAGCCATCTCTCCAGCCCCCGGCTGTGTTTAAAGGAGAATGTAATCTCACTTTTTTTTTTTTATTTTTTTGGTCTTTCGAGGTAGGGTCTCACTCGAGCCCAGGCTGACCTGGAATTCACTATGTAGTCTCAGGGTGGCCTTGAACTCATGGTGATCCTCCTACCTCTGCCTCCCAAGTGCTGGGATTAAAGGCGTGCACTACCACACCCGGCTGTAATCACTTTTTTAATGCTTATGATGGATGTATGCTAGAATGACATCCTTTGTAACTGCTAAATGCCTGAAGAAACTGTTACATTAAAATGTGAGCAGTATTGGGTCAAGCAAGTGTGCTGGTGATGGTGACAGTGAATAAGGCTACCGAGGTGTTCTGACGTGACGTCAACACGTTGGCCTTGGTGACAGGAAGGTGACATGAGCCAATGGGAGGTGAACTCCCAACTAAGAGTCAATAGAGCCAAACATGAGAACACAGCCCTGAATAACGTGCTCCAGCATGGGCGTGGGCACCTGATAGGTTTTATTTATTTGTTTGTTTGTTTGTTTATTTATTTGCAAGCAGAGAGAGATACAAGAGAGACAGACAGAGAGAATGGGTGCACCAGGGCCTCCAACCACTGCAAATGAACTCCAGATGCATGCGCCACTTTGTGCATCTGGCTTTACGTGGGTGCTGGGGAATCGAACTCAGGTTGTCAGGCGTTGCAGTCAAGCGCCTTAACCGCTGAGCCATCTCTCCAGCCCTACTTGAGATTGTCTTAGTTTTGGGGAAAAAAAATCCACAAACCAAAGCAGTTAGGAAGCACATGAGTGAGGAACACATGAAAGCAAGGTCAAGCAGAGTCTGAAGAAGTTCCGGTTTCAAATGCCATCCCATGATGTTCTTGGCTTTTGAATTATGAAGCGCATGGTCTGCTAAATATACTAAAAATACAGCTTATCACTTGTTAATCAATGTTAGCTCACACGCAAGGGGTGGGCGAATAGCTCTGAAGGGGATTAAATAGTCCCAAGATGATTTCCCTCTGGATCTGATGTTGTAAGCCTCCACAATCCTGAAGTTCTAGTCAGTTAGTTACTCAACCTTGTGGAATCTTCAACACAGATGTGCCTATTTTTTTTTTCCTTAACAAACTGTTTACAAGTTCCCCATGCTCCCTAAGAGTTTAGCTTACCCATCTAATAGGGTTCAAGTGTCAGACACTACAGCTCCATAATTTACTCGTCTTGTCTTGGTTACTTAAAAATAACACAGAGCCAACCAGTTACAAAAGTGACTTCAAATGACAGCAGGGTGGCCTTGAGTGTCGGAAATAAACAACCAACATCAGAAAGTTCAAAGACAAGCCTTGCTCATTGTATAAGTTCTTCCCAGATCTTCATTAACTGGTTAACTCATTTTTTCTCTGCTTTCCTGTAACATTCTACTTGCTATGTATTCTCTCCTCCTTCCTTCTCTTCAGAAGAAAGTATAATTAAACCTATTGAAAAACTCTCATGCAATGAAAACTTTCCTGAGAAACTAGAAGAGCCACAAGGTAATTTCCGCTCACTACAAGCCACTTGTCCTCAATCTTCAACCCAATCCTCTCACTGAAGGCCATGGAGAACATCTTCCATTGTTGATTCTGAGAGGGACTGGCTCTTAAATTAATTATGGCAATTTATGGAAATCAGGAAAAGACTTCTCTTGAAAATCATTCAAACAATATTTCCCAAGTTTGTGATCAGTATTCCCAGAATACTTTTTATTTTTTAAATTTATTAAAATATTTTTGATATATACAATATAATTTTTAAATTTTTAATTCTAAAACTCATTTTTAGGCATAAATGATCATTTAAGATTAAAACAAACAAGCAAGTTTAAGGCGGTGGGTTTCCTAGGGGTTTGATATCACTGGTTTCCACAATGCCAACCACAAAATTCTGCAGCCCACGGGCACTTCAAATCATTGCCAAAGTAATTTAAGAAGTCTTCATTTCTAGTCATTTTCTTTCATGGTAGCATCTTGCAGTTAGAGGCGGTGCTGTAGAAACTGCTCTGTGTGTGGCTTTCAGTGTCTGCTATGTCCCCATTCTGTTCTTTTCTGCATGTCATTTAAGCCAGTTTCCCCATCCAGAAGATGGAAGAAATCATATTTACTATCTGACTGTGCCCAGGCCCTTTGTCAAACATTAAGTATTTAATGTGCTTGCTGTGGTGAGTAGGAGATATATATGCAGATGCTGCTATTAATGTGACCATGGCTTTGAACTTCCTTTGCAAAATTCTTTTGAGGCTGGAGATGTAGCTCAGTTGGTAGAGTGCCTGCTAGCATGCACAGGGCCTGTGTTCCACACCCCCACCCCCAAACTACCCCAAAAAGGAAGGAGGGAAAGAAGGGAGGGAGGGAGGGAGGGAAGGAGGGAGGGATGGTGGCAGAGTCCTTTGATCCCAGCACTCCTTTGGGAGGCAAAGGTTGGAGGATCACTGGATCACATAGTGAATTCCAGGTCAGCCTGGGCTAGAGTGAGACCCTACCTCAAAGAAAGAAAGAAGGGAAGAGAAAAAAAGTGTGGCGGTGTAAGCTTTTAACGCCAGCACTTGAGAGGTACAGCACAGCAGAGGCTCAGAAGGTCAAGGCCAGCTTGGAAAATATGATACCCTGTCTCAAGAAAGCTCAAAAAGTCTTTTGAAGTAAAGGATGGGTCAGTGATCAGAATGAGGACTGGAGGTGAGAAGGGTCAGCTTAGCCTCTCGGCTCACTGTGGTGTGTCCTGCTCTGTCCTTCCTGGAGTTCACATCCTGGCCCCAGCCTCTCTGCCTCACTTGCAATCCTTCCTCCTCTGCACGCCTGTGTCTCCTCTTCCACCATCCACCGCTGTAGGTCCTCTCCTCAGAGGGTCCTGTTCCCTGTCCTAGCTCTCGGCTGTCCCTCGGCCTGCCTGGCTTCTCCAAGCCACAGCTGTGATCGTGCACACCACCCACCTCCACGCCAGCTTCCTTGCCCTGCCTTGAATAGCCTCCATCAGCTGTTCCCATATTGCTGTTTAAAGACCCCATTGACCTGCTCTACAGCCATGGTGGGGGTTACACTCCCTTCTCTTCCCAACAGCCCACCCTGTAACCCATTCGCCACCCCTCTGTGACTGCTGCTTCCTTGTTCCCCCTCCCATAGCGGTGACCTTGTGACCAGCCTTCTGCTCTTAGATTCCCCTCCAACCTGTCCCGTAGTGGCCTCAGATTCATCACTCGCTGGTCATCCTGGTGATGACAGTGATGGTGATGAGAACTTTGCCTTCTTCTCCAGTACCTATGCCAGCCCTGTGAGAATTCACCCACGAGCACAGTGTCACCGAGGGAGAAAAGACAGGTGAACACTTAGAGATGAGAACCTCCCTCCCCACACACGCTGAGAACTGCTGGTATCTATTGTGCAGGGCACATGCCTGCAATCCCAGCACTCAGGAGGCAGAGGTAGGAGGACTGCTGTGAGTTCAAGGCCAGCCTGGGACTACAGAGTGTGCTCCAGGTCAGCCTTGACAAAAATGAACCAAAAGCCTATTGTGTTCAGGGTGCACCGAGCAGACCTTGGCCTTGAACTCCGAGCCTAGCTTGGCTCTTTAGTAACTGGGAGACTGTGGGCAAGGCACAGACCCACCCAATGTACACGCACACGTCAGGAGAGCTTCAAGAGGGTTGTTCCAGGCACTGGACAAGAGGATCTGGAACAAACCCAGCATACTAGGTGCTCAAAAAGTAGCCCTTAGCAGAGGGGTGGCACCTTTGCAGTACCTCTGACTGTGGAACTTTATGACTGTCACTAGGGCATCTTGGAAGCTATGCTACTTACAATCAGACGGGATACGTGCCTTCCCTTCTCAAAAAGAAAGTGGGCTCAACAGGCCAGAGGATCCACTTAGCGCCTCTTGGTGCCACAGCTTCAGGTAAGAACAGCCTCCGAGGCTGGTTTTAAGGTGTCTTCGCAGAGAGATTTTTTTTCTTTCTACGTGTATAAAGTCACTTTTCCCGAGTGAAGGCTTTTAAATAAGTCTCACTTTGTTAAGAGAGTTCTAATTGTTTTTGTCAAAATGTACTGGTTGTCATCCAAAAACACGATGCGCAGGTGTGGGTTTAAAGAAAGAGCTTGCCTCTCGTGCTGTGGTTACCACCTGCAGCCCGGCGGGGGGCTGTGTGGGATTGTGCCATCTGGTCCTCATACCGCCTGACAGTGGACAGTCCTTCACCGATGAGGACATTGACATCACATAGCTTCCTTAAGGCCACACAGCTAGTGGAGCCAGGCAGACACTGGGCTTGTCCAAAGTCAGCCTTCCTGCACTGGAGATGGGAAGAAAGGCACTTCTCAGAGCCCTGGACCCCAGTAGACACAGAGTGGAAGCTTCATAAGTGTGGGTGCCTGGCTTACATGTAAGGTAACCTGCACCCACAGTTCCTTCAGAGCAGAGGAATTAGCTGGGGCAGTTTCCTGTCTGGCTTTCGTTGTAGAGGTGATACAGACGTTTATCCTTCCACCCTCGGGGTCGCGGGTAGTTGGGGTCAGGGCTATGGCTAGTTAGGGGGAGCTTGTCTCCTGTGTAGTATAAGGAATAACCACAACATACAGGTATGCTCTTGAACTTGAGGGGATAAGGCAGGCAGATAGAGGTACATGCCTATAATCCCAACTCGTGGGAGGTTGGGGATAGTGAGCTCAGGGCCTGCTTGGTATGTGTAGGAAGATCCCTTCAAAGAGGAGGGAGGGAGAAAGGAAGGAAAGAAGAAGGGAGAAAGGGAGGGAGGAGGCTGAAGGTGAGGGTTCTGTACCTGAGCCTCTCAGATTTGGCTATGAATTAATTTAAAAGAGATATCCTTATTGAGGCACCTCAAATAAACATTAAGGCAGATAATAAAACATTTGGTAAAGATAACTTTGTTATGTAATTTAAAAGTTGACCTCCCAAACATTCTCACCATCGCCCTAACCCCGATCAGACACTGATGAGGACGACTGTCCCCCTAAGGTCCATGTTAGCGCAGCTGGGAGTGCCAAGGGCGCTGGGCACATGCCGGCTCCTACTTCTTCCCACAGCAAACTGCTTCAGCGGTGCCCTGCCTTAAAACAATAAAGCTCCATTATCCTCCTGCTAAAACAAAATGTGCCTATAAGTAAGCATTTGTTTTATTTTTAGGAAGCCTCAAGTATTCCTGGCCAGCCTTCAGTGATTCATTCCCATAGTGATGAGCAGCAATTTTTAATCTCAGAGCCAACCATCAGGATTAGAGCTAGTTTCTCTGGGTACCCCTCTCAGAAATTAAGAGTGGGTCTTTCGAGAAAACATTTTATAAGATACTGAAGACTTTTATAAATTGTTCTGCCAGATTAGCGTGCATATCCCTATTTTCATTTTTTAAGAAATATTTTCTCATAACATTTCATCTCTTCATTTACTCTGCTCATCAGATCTTTCTCCAGACGCTGATAGGAGGAAAGGTAAAAAAAAGAAGTAAACATTACCCACTCTCCAGTGGTGCTTGCAGTCACTAGGAAACACTGTTCTGTAAGAGACAAGCCAGAAAACAGGTCATTACCGTATTTACTCAACTATTCCCTCTCCTCGCCCTCTGTTCTCATTCCTCATCAAACTAATGCCTTCATCCCTTCCTGTAATCCATCCTTGCAAACTCCCTTAGGCCCTGCTGTAAAAGTAACAGGACCGGGTGGAGTGACTTCTGGGGACCCAGAGAAGCCACAGCATCACTGTTGAGTGGCTTGTCCTGGGGAGTCTATTGCTGCTACGCCCCACCCCCACCCAGACAGAGAGAGAG